>JACGDI010001580.1:223838-241170 GCA_014898725.1 Jacaranda copaia | reverse complement strand
TCGGGTGATGAGTTTGAGTGGTTGAAGGTGTAGGTGGTGGTGAGGGAAAAATATTGGTGGGTTTTGGAGGGTTGAAAAGCTGCCGAAGAGTTGGTCGGAGGTGATGGTGGTGGTTCGGTGAAAAAAGAAAAAAAGAAGAGAAAAAATGGAGAAGAAAAAGAAAGAAGGAAAAATGAGGAAGAAAGGGCCCTACTTGTTTCTAAAATCTGATTTTTCATTTTTTCATTTTTTAATAAAAATTGAAATTATGCAATTTTACCCCAAATTTTTAGAAAATTACAATTAGCCCCAATTTATTCAAAAGTCAGCACAATTAAGTCTACAAAAATTATAATTTAGCCCACAAAACTTTTAAAATAATTAATAATGTGAAATTCATAAAATTTCCAAATAATGATAAAATCATATATTATAAATAAAATAAATAAAATTTTAGGGGTGTTATAGACTTCCCTCCACAGGAATCTAGTCCCCAGATTCTCATGTGAATATTGAAACAGCTCAGGATATTGTTGGCACATGAGATCCTCCTGCTCCCAAGTTGCTTCTTCAACATTATGATTATGCCACAACACCTTCACCTGAGGAATCTTTTGATTCCTAAGTTATTGGAATGTTTTGTCTATGATATGAACTGGTTGCTCCTCATATGTTAGGTCTCCTTCTAGTTTCATGTGTTCATGAGATATGATATGAGACAAATCTAGGTAATACTCCATAGCTACGACACATGAAAGATGTTATGTATTTTGGCTATACTCTGGGGTAACACTAGATGATAAGCTGCAGGTCCAATTTTTTCGCATATCTCATATGGCTTCACATATATTGGACTTAGTTTTCCACCTTTGCCTATTCTTCTGATCCCTTTCTGTGGTGACACTTTAAGAAACACTCGATCGCTAATCTCAAATTCTAGGTATTTTTTCCATCTATCAGCATAACTCTTCTATCGATCCTGAGCAACCTTTATCTGCTATTTTATAATATGTACTTTTTCTATAGTCTCATGGATTAGTTCAGGCTTTATAATCCCTGGAGACTCCTTAGTGGTACCTTTACATTCAGATAAATCCTAGTATAGTAGGGATTGACACTTTCGATCGTACAATGCTTCATATGGTGTTATTTGAATGACAGACTAATAGCTATTATTATAGGAAAATTCAAGAGGTAGATGTCGAGTCCAACTTCCACCAAAGTCCATAACACATGCCCGCAACATATCCTCCAAATTTTGAATGACTTTTTTCGATTGTCTGTCGGTCTGAGGATGAGCTATTGAACTAAATTGCAATCTTGTTCCCAAATGTCTATGTAAACCTTTCCAAAGTCTTGATGTAAATTTAGGTCCCTATCAGGTACAATACTCACTGGGATTTCATGTAACTTGGTAATCTCCTTAATTTATAATTCTGCCAATTTCTCGACCTTATAGTCAATTTTGACTGGTAGAAAGTGTGAGGACTTTGTTAATTGACATATTACTACTCAAATACTGTCATAACCTCCTCTAGCCTTTAGTAGATCAATCACAAAGTCTATAGTCACTTGTTCTTATTTCCAATATAGGATGGAGAGCAGCTGCAACAAACCTGATGGTTGCTAGTGTTTCGCTTTCACCAACTAGCAGGTTAAGCATTTCTGCATAATGTCTGCTACATTTTTCTTTATACCATTGCACCAAAAATATTTTTTTAAGTCCAGGTACATCTTCGTTCCTCTAGGATACATAGTGTATCTTGCTCGATGTGCCTCTTCCAATATCCTTTCTTTCATCTTCTCTGGTATGCAGATTTTATTTTGATAAAGTAGGATACCTTGGCTATCCATGCTGAACTCAGACTCTACAAGGCTTTTAATCATCTCTTTCTGTTTCAATATCTAATTTTCTCTAGCTTGCGCTTGCTGAATTTCTTCATATAGTTCAGGTTGTACTCTCACTCTTGCAATCCAAACTTGTAGTTTTAGTCTTACATAGCAATTACGTGCAACTTTTCTAATATCTTTGTGCCTTGTAGATGAGCCATTCTTGCTTTTTGACTCAGAGAATCGGCTACTACATTCGCTTTTCCAAGATGATAATTGATGAAAAAGTCATAATATTCTAAGAATTCTATCCATCTTCGCTGTCTCATGTTCAAATCCTTTTGCAAATATAGATACTTAAGGCTTTTGTGATCTGTGTACACTTCAAATGTAGCCCCATAAAGATAGTGCCTCTATTTTGATAGTGTAAAGATAACTATTGCCAACTCCAGATCATGTGTGGGGTATTTTTCCTTATGAGGTTTTAACTTCCTAGAGGTGTAGGTAAAACATACATTTTCAGCATCAACACGCTTCCTAACCCCTTATATGAGGCATTTGTATATACCATAAAATCTTTCAACCTATCTAGAAGGGCTAATACTAGTGCTGTAGTCAAACGGTTCTTTAGTTCTTGGAAGCACTTCTCATACTCTTCATTCCAAACAAATGGCTTATCTTTTTGGGTCAACTTGGTTAGTGAGCCAGCTATCTTGGGAAAGTCTTAAACAATCTTCGATAGTAACTGGCCAATCCTAGAAAGCTTCAAATCTCCATAACACTCTCAGGCCTCTTTTAATTGACAATCACCTTTATCTTAGAAGGGTCAACTTCTATCCCATTTTGAGTGATTACATAACCCAAGAAGGATACTTTCTCTATCTAGAGCTCACACTTACTAAACTTGGCATATATTTGATGTTCTCTCAAAGTCTTCAGAACTATGTATAAGTGCTTCTTGTGTTCTTCTTAAACTTAGAAAAAACCAAGATATCAACAATGAAGATGACCACAAATTGATCCAAATAGGGTTTGAATATCCGATGCATAAAATCCATGAATGCTATTGGGGGGTTGGTTAGGCCAAATGGTATCACCACAAATTCATAGTTGCCATATTGAGAATTGAAAGCTATCTTTGGAATATCCTCTTCTCTAATCTTCAACTGATAATACCCTTGCCTTAAATCTAACTTCGAGAAGATTCTTGATCTATATAGGAGGTCAAATAACTCTTCCACATACGGTAGTAGATACTTGTTCTTGATAGTGACCTTGATTAATTCTCGATAATCGATGACATTCTCATAGACCTATATTTTTTCTTGACAAATAGCACTAGAGCTCCCTAAGGCGACGTGCTGGGTCTGATAAACTTCTTCTCTAACAACTCCTATAGTCGACTCTTCAATTCCTTAAGTTCATCAAGTGCCATCCGATATGGAGCTTTAGAAAATGGTGCAACCTCAAGGAGAGTATGAATAACAAACTCTATTTTTCTGTCAGAGGGTAGCGAGTTTAAATCTTCAGGAAATATCTCAAGGTATTCTGCTACCACTTCTATTTCTTTAATCCTAACTATGTCTTGAGGTTTATTAATGAGGTATGCCAAGAATCCTTGCCTATCCTCATTCAGAATTTTCCTAGCTTCTATAGCTGATATGATTGATATCAGAGGAGTTTTATCTATGAAAAAATGAAAAAATATCAACGTCCCTTCCCCAAGTGTTATGCACTTAGTGAAATAGTTCACTTGTGCTTGGTGGTTGTACAGCCAATCCATTCCAAGGATCATATCATATCCTTGGATGGACATCTATATTAAATTACCTGGACACACTAGGCCTTCAATCATAATCGGGTAATCCTAGTACATAACATCAGTGACTAGTTTTACTCCCAAAGGTATTCTCACTTCTACTGGATATGCCATAATTTTAGGTTTCATATTCAATTTTACAGAGAATTCAATATATATAAAAGAATAAAAAGCACTGAGATCATATAACACTTTACCAAAAGTTTTGGAGATAGTAATCATACCTTGTACTACCTTATTAGAGTTTGGTGCGTCTTCTCCAATGAGGGCATAAGCACAGGCCTGGATTTTTTGCTTTCTTTTTCCTATCGAAACTGGGCCTTTTTTCTCTGGGCAATCTTTCAAAAGATGTTGGCTACTACCACACCGTAAGCATTTACCCTGTTTCCATCAATAGTTCACTTCCTCATGCCCTGCTGACCTACAGAATCAACATAACGCTAATATCTTTTCTTGAGCCTGATTCACCATCCCATCTACCTGAGTAGTCCTTTGAGCCGTACCCTCAGCTTGTGGCCTCCACTGTTTCTTATTAGTTCCACTCGATCCATCTAGAGATGGTCTTTCTTTTTTACCTTTTTTTTCAATTTTCCTAATTTTCTGAAGCTCTGATTCCAGTTGCAATACCTTACTAACTACTATGTTGAAATTTGGTAAATTGAAGATGCCTAGACTCTGTCTCAATTCTAGTTGTAGTCCTTGAGTAAACCGTTGAATTTGTAAACTTTCATCATTTTGAACATGGGGCGCATATTAGATAAGCCAGCTGAAGGTCGCCTCATACTGACTAATAGTCTTATTTCCTTAGATCAAATTCATGAACTCATGTTCCTTAGATTGCTTGACCACCAAGGGTATATACTTATCCATGAATTCTTTAGTGAAATTATCCCATGTCCTCTGGGTTTCTGAGGCTGCCCAACAACGATCTATCATTTTTCACCAACCTCTAGCAGATCCCATCAGGAGAAATGTGGCAAATCATACCTTTTGTTCATGGGGTAGCGCAAAGTATCAAATATGACCTCAAGGTCTTCAACTATTCTTCAGCCTTTTGGTCATTTGGTTCTCCATGGAACTTAGGGAGCTAAAAATAAAAGAATCTTTCTAGAGCTTGATCTTTAACCATGGGTTGAGCTGGTGGCCTGACTTTTGGCTCTCTCTGATATACAGGTCTCAATGGTTGTCTAATCGAAGGAGTTTGTGATACCTCCTCTCTCTATTCAGCTTGAGAATAAGTTGGAACTCTTTGTCTGAGAGCACGATGGTCTTGAAATCATTGTCTAGGAGGTCTTCCTCACTAACCATATCAGGGTGGTGCATGTCCAGGGACACTGCCATGAGATGCCATCATAGTATCAAGATTTCTGGAATATCTCAATCTGTAATTGAAAGTTGAAGTCAACATCCCAATTCTCAATATCCCTTCAATAATTTAGGTTTTAATATAGAAAATAATATAGATTAAGTAAACTTTCAAGACTCATAATAGGAAAGAAAGGTTAAAAATAATTTTCCTAAAAGTCATACATTATCATAATATGAGTTAGCAATAGTAGATTATAAAAGCATATATACAAATCAAAGGTAGCAAAATTAGCTATGCTAATGGAATGCCTAGTTGAAAACAAAATGATAGGTCATTCAAAGGAAAAGGGGGAAACGATATAAGTTATAGTCATAAAGTTATCCACTGTGGTTACAAAGGTTGGTAATTATGAGCTATCAAATACTGTCCTACCAACATACCAAAATACTTCAATGCTAAGACTCGCATCTAATCTTTCCCCTCATCAGTGATATCAGATAGCTCGTTCCCCTCATCTACCGTCCATTGATCTTCTTTATCATCTATCTAAAGTGGTGCCATAATTAGAGGTCGAGGATGAATCTTCATTGGAGGCATCTTCGAGTTCTTCCTCAAACTCCTCATTTGATTCTTCTTTTGTTTCAACCTCTAGTTTTGCCTTAGGTTCTGGTGCTCTCTTTTGCTGCTACTGACCCTATTGTTGATAAAAGTGGAGATTCGGCAAATGCCTAATGAATCAGCCTTTACGTCTATCCCAAAACCAACTTTGATGGCTTGATTGATAGCCTTACAATAGTAGTCCATCACTTGACCCATCTTATTTACTACTAGGTGAGGAACTTGTATTGATGTCCTATAATTAGATTGCAAGGCTTGAAATGTTGCCTCCATGTTAGTCTACAAGGAGTGAAGCTTTTGGATCTACGTTTCAACAATATTAACTCAAAGACGCTTCCGTTTGAGGTCACCCATGACTCAATCATGCAGATAATCCTAAGCACCCAGCATTTCTTTCAAAGTACGCACCTCTTTCTGAACCTAATGAAGATGCTCATTTTGCCCATAACATTTCTCTTCCAAAGTCCTGCAAATCTTTCTAAAATTTTTCTTTTCTTCTTTCAACTCCTTGATCTCATCCTCTAGGGTCTCATCATTTTGGTCATTCACAGGTGCCTTTCCTTTGTCAAATCTGCTAGCCATCCTACAACAATTCAGGATTTTTATCTCAATAAAATCAAACAATATAATTCTAAATCTAAGCCTTAGGATCCTACTATACTCTATTAATCCTACTATGACCTAACAATCCTATCAATAACTTAAGTGCATATTCAAAATAACCCAAATAGAGGTCACTGAAGGTTCTATCACACGTTCACATCAAGGTTATCTAAACCTAGGCGCTAATACCATCTCTGTAGCACACTACCTTGGGACAGCACCTAAGTTGAGGTTCTACTCTGATTCAGATTTAATTCTTAGAGTTACAATTCAATAGTAGGCCCATAAATTCAAACATCTCAAAATTTAACATTGATTCAACTCCAACAATGCTAAATAAACCAAAAAAAAAGATATATCAAAATAGTTTAGGGAACTAAATTAAATTATATTCTCTGACAAATCAAGCTATCATTTTCATCTTATACTACAATCTTCAAATAAAATATAGACATCATAAGGTCTCTAAGGTCAACTAAATAGTTACAAGTTCCATACTTAATTTTGGCTCTAATTTTATTACAAAACAACCATATACTTCATTCTAAACCTGGCATCCACCAGAGCCCATCCCTATCGGAAAGATTATGAAACACAGGGGGGTAAGTCCAAAAACTTAGTGACGGATATGTACAAGTAACAACAATATTTATTGAGGAGAAATTTAACTCGATAAAACATAATCTTTTATCAAACTAAATATAACAGAATTTAAAAAAATAGATAGTACAAAAAAGTAAACAGAAACTCTCCTGCCTTATTGCTTCAAGAACAAATTACAGGTAGACAAATATCATTTAGGCAAATTAAACCCAAAGCATAAGACATGCATTGTAGATTCACCTTATACCAGATAGATAGATAATTTACCTAAGTATAATAGCTTGGTATATAGCAGATGCCTATACGGACTATATAATGCACCGTTGATACCTAAGGGAAGATCCCTAGCACATTGCTCATACCCAGGGGAAAATCCCTTGTGTACCAGTGATATCTAGGGGAAAATCCCTAGCATGCCCCTGCATAACCAAATAGATCACCCAGTATGGCCCTTGGCTCACATAATCACAGTACAGATAATAGAATAACCGCTCATATAGATGCCCAAGGCGAAACCCCTAGCGCATTGTTGGTTTCAAATCAACAGATCAGAATAGAACAGAATAGTATGCCACCAAGGCAATCGAAAATAGTAAATGGAGAACAAATAAGCTAGCATGGTCAATAAATATAGAATTGATAACAGATATGCTGACAAGATAACAGATATAATACAGATAGTACAAATTCAAGACTGACATATTTTAGAATAATAGACAATACATAGAGGTTTTGGGTGCCAAAATGAACATAAAATAGTACTGACATCAGAGATAACCCTCACATAGGTGTTCAAGTCAGATAACAGATAATAGAAAGATTTCAAACATAGATTAAAATAAGGTTCAGAAACAGTAAAACCCTACACAGGGGTTTATTACAACTATAGATAAGAAATGTAACGCTAGATCGACGGACCCTCATAGGGGTTTTCAACAATTAAGAGTAGCTTAACAATGCAACAACCAAGAGTAGAAGACCCCATGTCTTGTAGTCCTAAACAACAACAGTCAAAAATTGAATCCATTGCTTATTGGTGCCTAGCTCATCGTCACCGAATTAGGAAAATATGCCATGAGTTAAAATTCTCCAAAATCAATATTCACACATAAATCCCTAGTTAAATTCCCATTCCAACACTATTTAACTTATAATGGTTCCCGATATCAAAATTTATTCAACTTATTATTAACCAACATACGAGTCCAAAATTCATATCTCTTATCTTTCTATTCCTCGTATAGAAAAATAATCATAGAATTACATATATCAATTCAAATGCTCGACTCGAATAAAAGCTAACAATTTCATGCATGCATGCATATATACACATAACATGCAATTAACCAAAAAAAATTTGATATCTCTAACAAGGGCTCGAAATCACAAATAAAAAATACTTGGATGATCATCGCATCGAGATGAAGAGACTGCCTCTCTGTCGTCCCCAAAAACTCAACTCCGTCATAAAATTGTTCTTCTTGCTGTAAGGATTCCAATGCTGCCTTTTATTTCCAATTTCAAGCAACATAAACACCGAAATGGGCCAAAAACCACCAAGTTTCTTCTTTCTCTGCCAAGGTCCAATCATTGCCTCGCCATCATTGGAGTCACCATGCAAGGGTACCGTTGAGCTCATCACGTTAAATACGTCCCAACCTATCCCTCAAAATTGAGAATGGCCGTTGAAAAATACTAAACCCAGTTACCACCATAGTTGGCCTCCTCGGTTCGCCTCCTGTCGCTGTTGCTCCACTACTCGGGTGATGAGTTTGAGTGGTTAAGGGTATAGGTATAGGTGGTGGTGAGGGAAAGAGATTGGTAGGTTTTGGAAGATTGGAAAGCCGCCAGAGAGTTGGTTGGACATGATGGTGGTGGTTCAGTAAAAGAAGACAAAAAGAAGAGAAAAAATGGAAAAGGAAAAGGAAGAAGAAAAAAGGGAAGAAAAATGTGGAAGAAAAGGCCTTGTCTATTTCAAAAATCTGATTTTTCATTTTTTTCATTTTTTTAATAAAATTTTAAATTATGCAATTTTACCCTAAATTTTTAGAAAATTGCAATTAGCCCCAATTTATTCAAAAGTCAACACAATTAAGTCTACAAATATTATAATTTGGCCCACAAAAATTTTAAAATAATTAATAATGTGAAATTCATAAAATTTTCAAATAATTATAAAATCTTATATTATAAATAAAATAAATAAAATTTTGGGGGTGTTACATGACGGCTCATTGGACCCGAATAAGTATTTGATGCAATTCGAGCACATGATGCAGATGCATGACCACAATAAGTACATACATGCCAAGATATTGATCACCACTTTCCAGGGCATTGCACTCGACTAGCTCACTAAGCTTGAGCCAGTGTCGATTTATTCAAATGAGTAACTGTGTAACAAATTCCTTCACAAGTTCACTAGTTGAAGGAAGGTGAAGCTCTCTCACACTCACCTCCATACAATGAAGTAGAATGAAAGAGAGTTCTTTTATGATTTCTTTACCAGATTCAACATAGAGGTGTTAAAGATTGACAACTTGAGAATAGAGTTTTTGATTGATGTACTTTTTGAGGACCTTAAACATAAAGAATGCACTAATGTCTTGGTTTGCGAGTACCTTCGATTGATGGAGGAGCTGCTCGACCTGGTGAAGAGATATTTGACTTAGGAGGAAATGAACAGACTTAAATTTGGCAATCTTGAGATTAACAAGAAGAAGAATAAGGAGAAAAATGATCAACAAATAAGGGAGGGTCGTCAATCTCCCATCAAATGCTTTCATGATTACACACCACTCAACCTCTCAAGAAAGAAGATGTTGTTTGCAATCTAGCATAATAATCTCCTGAAAAAACCTTATAAGCTGATTGAAATGGAGGCCATGAGGAAATCAAAGAAATATTACCATTTTCATAAGCAAAAGGGCCATGATACAGAAGATTATTTCAATTTACATGACGAGATTGAGAGATTGATTAAACAAGGCCATCTCAAGAAATATATAACTAAATCTGCCCAGGCAGAAATAGGTAAGACCAACTAGATTCCCCATAGAGAAATGTTAGTCAGCCTGAGGAGAAAAGACAAAGGGAAAAAACCTACATGGAATACCCACCCTCTTATTCAAGGAATTATTAACATGATCACGGGAAGTCCCACTCAAAATTTGTGAGGAGACTGGAATCAACCAAGTCAACACTAGTTGATACTATTTGCCAACTTTTCACCAGTGCAGAGCTGATTTTCTTCACAGACGTTGACCTTGCCTGTATTAAAAACATAGGACTCGATCATAATACCAACTCCCCCATGGTGATATATGTTGAAGTCGCCAATTTTGAAGTGAGAAAGGTCTTGGTTGACAATAGTAACTCCGCCAACACTATATTTTTTATTGATCCTAAAGAGGATGAATTTGGGGCAATTGAAATTTGAGCCCGTTCGAACACCCCATGTCAGTTTTAGGGGGTCAAAAATCATTCTAGAGGGTTCCATCAACTTGTTCATATCATTTGGGGAAGCTACGTGCAGAAAAACCCTCATGATCAATTATTTGATTGTTGATGCCCTATTTGCCTACAATATCATCATTGGGTGACTAGCTTTGAATGATTTTCAAGCCATTATCTTAACATACCACATGAAGATCAAATTTCTAACCCCAACAAGCATAGGCGAGCTTTTGTGCAACATAAAAGAAGTATGGCAGTGTTATATTATCTTAGTTAAGTCGAACAAGCAGAAGACTCAACCAGAACTAAAGACCTCTGAGGACGCCTTTGTAGTGGAACCCAAGGAGGGCCAATCATGTAAGAAAAAAAACTGAAAGACACCAAGGTTGAGCCTATTGGGGAGTTCAAAAATAGTCGACCTGGAGCCTAGGAATCCTAACAAGACTACCAGGGTCTGAATGACATTGGCCATCACAGAGTGTTTTATGGTCAATTTCTTGCTCAAGAATATTGATGTATTTGCCTGAAAGGCATCCAACCTCTAGGGAATTAACCCTAGCATCATCATCCATCGCCTCAACATAGACCCATCATACAAATCAATCAAGCACAAAATGAGAACTTTCAATGCCGAGATGTGTCAGATCATTAATAAGGAGGTCAACAAACTCTTAGATACAGGATATAATGTAGAAATCTAATACCTCTCTTGTCTTTGTAGTGTTGTGCTCATCCCTAAGAATGAAGGAAAGTAGTGTATATGTAATTATTTCACTTATTTAAATAAAGCTTGTTCTAAAGATCCTTACCCCTTGCCTCGTATAGATTTACTAGTGGATTCTACTATTGGTTATGAGTTGTTGAGTATGATGGATGCTTTCCAGAGTTATTACCAAATATTCATGGCACCTACAGATAGGGATAAGACCTCTTTTATAGTCCCCAATGGGGTTTATTATTTTTTGGTCATGTCTTTTAGGCTCAAGAACGCAGGGGCAACTTAATAGAGACTGGTCATCTTTATGTTCAAAAATGAGATTGGCAAGTCTATGGAGGTTTATGTTGATGATATGATCATCAAAATAGAGCAGGTTAAGGACCTTCTACTTAACCACAACCACACATTTTCCATACTATGAGGATTCGGCATGCAATTAAACCCAAACAAATGCATATTTGGAGTTTGATAAAGTAAGTTACTAGGTTACATGGTCAATCAAAGGGGCATCAAAGTAAATCAATAGAAAATTTGAGTGGTGTTGGACATTACACCACCTTGAATAGTCAGAGACATGCAGTGTCTGATCGAGAGAATTATAGCTCTTGGTGGGTTCATTGCTCATTTGGCCAACAAAAGCTTATCTTTCTTCAAGATACTTAGGAACAAGAAGAAGTTGAGCTTCTAATGGACTGAACAATGTCATCAGGCTCTGGTCGACCTAAAGCAATATTTATCATTACCTCCCAGACTCACAAAATCAAAACTAGGAAAAGTCTTACACCTCTACTTAGTTGTTTTCAAGGCCTTGATCAGTTCAGTTCATGGGCTCGATCATCTTCGATGAGAAAACTTAAGCACCATGACCACTGGCTACTGCCTACACCCAAGAGCTAATCTTATGGTCGACCAGGGAGGTCAAGTAGGAACTAAATCCTTTCTCTGCCATATTAAATACTTTGACAGATACTGTCCTTCGCATTAACGGCGCATGTTGCCCCAATACCACATCAATTGTTGTTCCTGATAGGAGGTGCACCACTAGTGTATAATTTAGTCCTTGAAAGTTGGAGATGAAGTTACTTAGAATAATACATGAATAAGAGATGACCTAAAACTCCCCATACAAAGGAAGAAACTCTCCACATATGATAGGGGCCTATTGGATATATCATCTACCAAGAGAAGGCTATAAATACGACGTTATCAGTCACTTTTAAGGTATGTTATTCTTTACTATAGCCCTCACTCTGCTGCTCATCTATTCTAGTCAACTCTGTACTGATTTAAGTGTTGGAGTGCCTTAGCCGAAGGCACCTTGGCTAGTCTGACATTTGTTCATGATTGCAGATCTTAGCTTGAGTTCTTTTGGAGTTGGATCACTCAACTAGATAGGTCAAATTACCTAAAACACTAGCCTAATCCAGTAAAATACACCTTTTAACCTTATCACTTTAAATATTAGTCCATTGCATGTTTGATTATTTTTAGTATATATGATTTGCATGGATTATGAGCTTATATTAAAGAACTTAACTTAATTAATACAATGAATTATGGAATAAAATATAATTTACAGAAATATTAAATTAAGGTAAAATGTTTTTGGATTAAACTAGGGCTGTAAATGAGCCGAGCTTAGCAAAACTTTCAAGCTCAAGCTAGGGGCATCTTGAAACACATAAGCTCAAGCTTAAGCTTGAGCTCATCGAGCTTCAAATTTTAGGCTCAAGCTTGAGCTCGTTGATAAATATCAAATTTGATGAGCTCATAAAATATCGAGTCACAATCGAGCTTGAGCCAAGCTCAAGCTCATTCAACATTTTCCATATTCAACATGCGAGCTTGAGCTTGAGCACATCAAGCTCAATTTAGTCCTCACTATTCCTTGTTAAACTCTTGAGAAATACTATTTACTAGCAAATCTAACAGTAGCATCAATATTTCTAAAAGTCAATCAAACTTTTATAAATTTCAAATAAGATTATTATTTTGACTTTTGAAGTTTGAATATTAAAGTATGAAAATAAATTTGTTAAGATAATGATGAATTTTCATTTCATTCTTGCATTATTAGATTTGAAAAATATGTAGTAATTATATATAATATATTATACAATGAAATTTTAATATATGATCATATATTTTTATAAAATTATTTGAATTAGAAAATTTATATTTTCTTCAAATATACCATGCTATATATTTTTAGTATTTTATAAATTATAAATTAGTATCTTATAAATTATTATTTATTAATAAGTAATATATAAGTGAATAATTGAATTATGTTTTGAAAATTACCTCAATATGTGGCACATACTTTTTGAATTATTATTCTTATATATTATTTTAAAAAATATTAGGGCTCGTGAGTTGACTCGTAAGCTTTCAAGCCACCATTTTGAAGCTTAAATTTGGCCCAATTCCAAGCTCAAGCTTAATAAGTTTGGCTCAAACTTAAATAGTCTCGAGCTCGAGCTAAGCTTTTCTAGATCAAGTTGCGCTAGTTTTGCTCAACTTACGGCCCTTGACTAAATGTAGAGAGAGATAGAAAATCTTACCATTTCAAAATATAAAAATTATCAAAACTGCTTTCCAAACTCAATGCTTGAGTTTATTAATTTTTTTAATATTTAGCATAAATATGTCAATAGCTAAATTTACGTACTTAAATTAGCCATTTATATAATAACTTAACAATTATTCTTAAATGATCAAAGGCAACAACAACTGTATCATACTTGGTAATATTTTAAATTCCTTAACATATGCATTCTCAAAATTATTATTTTTAAAAGAAAGTAGTCATCATTTTACTTTATTTGAAATAAATATGTTACCTTAATAACGTGGTTTATAATCCAACGAGAACCAATCATATGAATATAGTTGGTTTATATGTAAATTATAATTAGATCTATAGAAGTATAAATATTAAACATATGAAAAGTAATAAAATTGCTTTTAAAAATCAACTGAAAATAATATTACATACATAAACTAATACACACACACACACACACACACACACACACACACACATATATATGTAGAGAGAGAGATACAAAAATTAATATGAAATATCATATATATATTAAGTACTTACCATAATTGGATATGGAATTACCAAAAAATTAATCAATATAGTGTTGACCTACTATACTAAAATAGCTCATTTTTGACAAATTATATATGGAAAGTATTGAGATGACAAAAAGGGATGAAAGTAACTTATTCAAATCATTGCCACATAATAAACATTCTTAAAATAGAATTCAACATCATTTTACTTTATATATATTAGATTCACAATCCTATCAAATTTTTTCTACATATTCTACTAAAAAGGCAAGTGATTTACAGATTTCTATTGTAATAATATATCTTTTAGTAACAAAAAACTAACAATAGAAATTTAGGGTAAGATCAAACTTTTTCATTCACTAGAAATCTGCTTTAAAATGAAAATTTATAGCTAATTTGATTGTGATTTTGCTGAAAGTTGCATATAGAGAAAATGGGAGTTGTGTTACTAGTAATTCGACTAGGGAGGTTGAGTACTCAGGATTGTGTATAATTTGGGGTTTGAGATCTGCAACCATAACACACATTAAACTAACCGAGATGCCCCTGGCTATGGCACTCCAACACTCAAGTTAGTTTTAGTCGAGACAAAGAGATCGAATAGAACATAGAGAATGTAAAGCTTGTAGTGTATGGGGCATTACCTTGAGCGTGGTTGGGCTAGAGTATTTATAGCTTTCTATAGGCATGATTTGACTCAAGTACCCTTATCAGGTGTACTGGCCTCTGTCTTTACCAGGGGGTTGGGGGTCATTCTATGTCCAGATCTTGGTATTGTGCTAGGTGGCTAAATCTCCTATTTTTCCAAATAAACAATGCCAATGGAGGCACGTCTCTGCCAAAGTTGTTGGCAGGGTTATCAAAGTTGTTAGAGTTGGTGGCAGCGGTTGTACCAGTCATCACGTGTCATTAATGCAGGGGCATGTAGCCTGTCAAACTGTTAAACACGGCATGAATCTGAGTTAATACCAGAGTGGGTCTTGAGGTCGATAGATGTCAACCAGGCTTGAATATTTGAATTTTTGAAGTGGTCCTGAGGTCGATACGGGTTGACCGCAGACCCTACCAAGTGAGGTTGATATTGGTCGACCAAACAAATATACAGTTGGGCCTCCTGGGCTATCTCATTTGATGTTGGGCTTATTGGATTATCCCATATCATGAGTTTCCCAACTTGCGGCCTTGATCGAGCTTGTTGATGAGAAGGAATAGAGAGTTTAACTCAACCATAGTGGGTACCATGCTCGATTAGGATTTTTGAATTCTCGACCTAAGTTTTTGAATTTCTAACCTGGATTTTTAAACCACCAACTAGGGTTTGAGGCGGTTTTTTTGCATTTAATGTGGCCATTAGTGCACAGAATAAAAAGCGTACTAGGGCAGGCTGTCATCATAGCAGTTACACAGATTTTCACACACAACTGCCTGTAAATAGGGGGATAAGTGGCTTTATTTACACTTTTACTAACTGAACTTCCGATCGAATCGCCATCTTTGAAGCCCTTCAAGCTCCGTGCTTTGCATTTGTGAAATTTTCACTGTAAGTGTCTTTGCTATTCTTGCTCTTTTCTACCTTTTCGTTGTAGCAGTATGTCTGCTAGCATCAATTTTGATAGCACTAGGTTAGAAAATATGGCTCATGGGAGGGAGACTGGGGCCGAGAACACATCTGAGTCTAGTTCTTCTATGAGTGAAAGCTCTAGCTCAAGTAGTAGTAGTAACTCCAGCAATGTTAAGGTAGTGTCAGAGGGGGAGGCTGGCCCTGTTGATATACCTACAAATTGGGGTCAATTATTTACCCCCGACCATTACACTAAAATAACCTCAAAGATAACCGCTGTAGACCTAGTGCGCATTAGAGCAGCGTATCATATCCCCGATGAGTATAAGCTGGAAGCACTGGGGACCTGGGGTAGAATGCATTGACCTTACTAGGAATTTATAATTGTATTTGATGAGGGGTTGAAATGTGGTCTCAGGTTCCCGCTCGCCCAGTCCATAGTCGATCTCTTCATAGGGTTAGGGGTCTACATCACCTAACTCCTCCCCAATTATTTTGTCACACTGTACAGTTTTGCTGTGTTGATGTACCTCTATAACCAGCCCACCACGTTTGCTAATTTCTCCAACTTATTTCACCTTCCCATGTGTTCAAAGTCGGGTAGTAGTGAAGAGTCTGGCTTCTATTACCTCACCGCTCGACCCCAACAAAAATTTTTGATATCCCTTGTCTCTTCTTATGGACAAGAGTGGAAAAAATACTACTTTTATATTCGAGGGCTAGGGGTGCTTGCTATTACGAGAGGTTGGTGGAGAAGGCCCATGGAGATACCTGGTAACCAAACACCTAGTTAGCCCAACACCTTTATTCAGGATCTAGTCAAGTTTAGGCAAATTGAGGCCTTCGTACTAATCGAAGAGAGGTATTTGGTGCTGGCTGGTCTGTCACCTGCCCTGCTCAACCTGTCTATGGGCAATCGACTAGGTATAAACTTTTTATCAATTGTTTCCATTGCATGCTATTTTTCTGCTTGAATATGATATTTAT
Organism: Jacaranda copaia; assembly: GCA_014898725.1. NCBI lineage: Eukaryota > Viridiplantae > Streptophyta > Magnoliopsida > Lamiales > Bignoniaceae > Jacaranda > Jacaranda copaia. The sequence continues at coordinate 224,600 of JACGDI010001580.1, read as the reverse complement.
TTTAAATTGTTTGCCTGTGCAGATCAAAACGACATCATGGTCCGCAGCTGTAATGAATCCCAAGTTAGGGCCCTAAGGGCCGAGATGCGTCGACAGGCTACTGTCGCTGCTCAACTTATAGGCGCTGCTGAGCAAGCGAGTTCAACAAGGTCGACATCTGCACCACAACCACCACAAATCGAGGTGACTCCTAAGACCTAATCCATTCATTGGGAGGAGCCTCAGTAGAGTAGCCCAGCGAGTCAGGGCAAGACGCAGCTGGTTGAGCAAGGGGATTTGGCTCCGAAGAAGGCTGTCGAGGAAAAGGGGAAACAGAAGGTGGTGATAGGCTGAGACCTATTTGGAAAGCCCAGTGACGGCCTGATGTTCTAGCTCCCTCGACTATCTCCTCCAAGATTCACCACCGATCTAGATCAGGAGATATCCAACTCGACCTCAATCCTTAATGGGGAGCCAACTACTGCTAACGCTCTGAAGTGGATGACCTTAGGGCTCTTTGTGAATGACCAACGAAAACTCATGAACCTGAGTTAGCTCGAGACGATGAAGACAATATCCTATTACTGCAACATGGTAAGTATGAGATCGATACGTTTTGACCATATCTTTTCTATTATGTTTATGTTGGTTTTAGAATGACACAGTTGTATTTTAGATAGGGCAGCTGGGTTATAATATGTTCCGGTGGTTGGAGATGGCACTGGCTGTCAAGGAGGAGTTGGAGGCTGGGGGAGAGATGAAAACTCTCAAGGTGCAGCTCAA
>JACGDI010001580.1:212028-223738 GCA_014898725.1 Jacaranda copaia | reverse complement strand
AACTTGGACGGTTAGGAGCCGTTTAGGTGGCAGCAAGGGGCTTCTTAGTCGTCGACTGCGGGTCAACTAGAAACTTTGACGGCTAGGAGCCGTTCAAGTAGCAGCAAGGGGCTGTTTAGTCATTGACTACGAGGTCGACTAGAATTATTAAAGACAACAATCAAGCTAATAAAATTACAATTTTATTTAAGCTAATAGGTCACAAATATAAGCGCCATACAATTTTTAAATAAAAAACTTCTTAAGATTGATGGCATTCCATGGGCGGGGGAGTTCCTCTCCTTGCATGTTAGCTAACCTATAGGCATTATGTTTTACTACTTTGATAATGGAATATGGTCCTTCCCATTTTGGTTCAAGCTTGCCCATATTCTTGGAGACCTCCACCTTCTTGAGGACAAGATCTCTAACGTTGAAATGATGCTCTATGATCCTTTTATTATAGGTCTGGGTCATCTTTGATCTATAGCACTGCATAGTATTATAGGCCTCCTACTGAAGCTCATCGATAGTTTTGAGATCCAACTTCTTTTTTGACGTATTTCTTAGTGGGTGGTAGTGAATGACATAAGCAATATGTTGGATCAATTCTGAAAGTACAACTGCTTCCGACCCACACACTAGGCTGTAAGGGGTGTGATCAATGGTTATTCAGAGAGTTGTCCTGTAAGCCCACAGCATGTCGGGTAGGTCATCTGCCCAGTTTGCCCTGGTGTCCTGAATTCTAGCCTTTAATTGGTCGAGGACAGTTCGGTTGGTCACCTTGGTTTGCCCATTTGACTGGGGATTGCCTATCAACGTGAAATGTTATGTGATCCCCAAAGCCTCGCACTAACCTCGTATACTCTTACTCTAAAATTGAGTGCTATTATCTGAAATAAGTACCTTGGGCAGCCTAAAATGGCAAATGATATTCTTCTATATAAAACTTTTTATGGCCGCATCAGTTATCTTAGAGACAGCCTCAACTTCAACCCATTTGGTGAAATATTTGACCGCTAAAATTATAAACTTGTGATGCCTTATTGATGTCGGCAAAAAGTTCACTATATTAATTCTCCACTAATCGAACGGCCAGGAAATCTGAACATTAGCCATCGACGCGGCTGGCTAGTGCGGCAGGTTAGAATGGACTTGGCATGATGCACACTTGTGTGTGAAATCTACCGAATCTTTCAATAATGTTGGCTAAAAGTATCTATACCTGATTATTTTATAGGCAAGAGACGTTCCTCCAGAATAGTTGCCACACATGCTCGCATGAACATCCTGCAACACTTTCAATGCCTGGTCCTGATCCAAGCACCTCAAGGGGGGTCTGGCGAAGGATTTTTTGTATAATTAACCATGCTCGTCGAGGGAAAATTTGGAGGCTTGGCCTCGAAGGCACTTAGCCTCATTTTTGTTGTCAGGGATAATACCTTGGCTGAGATATAGATTTATTAGAGTCTGCCAAGAAATAGATGTCTTGTCAATGGTTGTTATAAGATTTTCATCAGAGAGTGTGATAGATGGCCTATCCGAGATCAAAATTGTGATCTTCTTGTCTCTTGTTCCTTTGATTAAGTTGGTAGACTTGGAAAGGACATCTGCCCGTTCATTCTCAGATCAAGGGACCTGGCTAAGAGTAAACCTTTTGAATGATTGCTACAACCTCTTTACCTCAGCTAGGTACTGGGCCATCGACTATTCTTTGGCTTCAAAATTTTCTTCGACCTGCTCTACTACTAACTGGGAATTTGTGATTGTGACAAAGTGTTCAACTCCACGCTCAAGCGCTATTCGCATTCTTGTTGGTAGGGCCTCATACTCAACCTCGTTGTTTGTGAATGTATAATCTAGTTTGATTGCAAAATCATACTCCTCCGTATTTGAGGAGCGAAGAGTGACCCCAATTCCTCTCCCAGATTTAGTCAATGACCCATCAACCTACAGAGTCCAAATAAAAAGTGCCGTGATACTTTTGTTGGGTAAATCGACTCGCTCTGCAATAAAGTCGACAAGTATTTGAGCTTTGATAGCCATTCGAGGTTGAAAGCTGATGTCAAACTCTCCAAGCTTGATGGCCCACTTGGTCAACCTGCCTGATGTATCGGGCTTCGCTAATACTTACTTCAATGGCTAGTTTGTTAGCACTATGATATAGTGAGACTGAAAGTACAGTCTCAGCTTTCGAGCAGCGGTCACTAAGGCCAATGCAAATTTTTCAATCTCCAAATAATTATGTTCTGACCCTTGGAGTGACTTGCTGCAATGGTAGACTAGTCAATGGTTGCCATCCCGAGTCGATATCAGTACTGAATTGATTGACATTTCTGAGACTGCTAAGTATATTTGAAGTGCTTCTCCTAGCTCGGGTTTTGCCAACATCAGGGGTGAGGTCAAATATTATTTCAATTCGATCAGCGCCTGGTCACACTGTTTCGTCCATCAAAAACTCATCTTTTTGGCATTTTTGAGAATTTTGAAAAAGAGGAGGCTTTTATCGACCAACCTCGCGATGAACCTTCCTAAAGCCACAATTCTCCCTACCAGCCTCTGAACTTTCTGAACCATTCTCAAAGGGGTGACATCTAAGACTGCTTGAATTTTTTGTGGATTAGCCTCAATGCCTCTTTGGCTAACCATATAGCCCAAGAATTTCCCTTCTCGGACCCCAAACGTGCATTTATTCAGGTTTAGCTTTAATCTAAATACCTTCAATATTTCAAAAGTATGACTGAGTTCAAGCAAGTGGTCTTGGGCTTTTCTGTCTTGACTATCATGTCATCAACGTAAACCTCCATTGATTTTCCAATCTCGTCTTTGAACATGAAGATGACTAATCACTGATAAGTTTTCCTGGTATTTTTTAAACCGAATGACATGACAAAAAAGCAATATACACCGTTAGGAACAACAAAAGATGTTTTATCCCTATTCTCGGATGCCATGAATATTTGATGATAGCCTTAAAATGCATCCATCATACTCAACAACTCACACCTAATAGTTGAATCAACTAGTAAATCTATTCGAAGTAAAGGGTAAGGATCTTTAGGGCATACTTTATTCAAATTCATAAAATTATTATACATCCGCCACTGTCCCTTTATTTTTGGGACTAAAACAACATTACAAAGCCAAGAGGGATACTGAATCTCTACAATATATCCTGCATCTAAGAGTTTTCTAACCTCTTCCTCGATGATTTGCGTCCTCTCAATGTTGAACATTTTTATCTTTTGTCTGACCAACTTGTATGATGGGTTAGTGTTGAGGCAGTGCATAATGACATTGCGATCGATCCCCTACAGGTTAGATGCCTTCCACGTAAAGACGTCAACATTTTTCCTCAAGAAATCGACCATGAGACATTCCAAGTAGGGTCCTAAGTCTGTCCTAATACGGGTTGTCTTCTCAGGGTTACCCTCTTCGAGCTCAATAATCTTGAATTCCCCGATAGGCTCTACTCTAGTATCCTCCAACTTCTGCTTCTTGCTGACCTGGGACTCTTTAGGTTTCGTTACAGAGGCATCCTCTGAAGTCTTCAGCTGTGATCGAATTTTCTGCTCGTTTGGCTCAACTGAGATGTTGTAACACCTCCATGCCTCTTTCATATTACACAAGAGCTCACCTGTGCCGGTAGGGGTTGGAAACTTGACTTTCAAATGATAAGTGGATACAATGGCACAGAAGTCATTGTGAGCAGGTTGGCCAATGATGACATTATAGGCGAATGGAGCATCAACCACAAAGTAATTTAGTATTAATGTTCCCCTTTGAAAGCCTCCCCAAAAGATGTGGACAAGTCAATTGACCCCTCTAGTATGATCTCCGACCCCTTGAATCCAACCAACGGCGTGCGCACAGGCTGGAATTTCAACTTGCCTAAGTTCATCCTCTTTAGTGTAGATAACAAGATGACATTCGCTAAGCTGCCGTTGTCAATCAGAACCTTGTGCACCTAAAAGTTTGCAATCTCCACAAAAATGACCATCGAACAATCTATCTTGTGATCAATATTTTTGCCCTCAAGATAGGCCAGGTCGGCATCAGTAAATGAGATGGGTTCTGTGTTTGTTGAGAAGTGAAAAGTTGTCTCCATAGGCGAAGCTTTATTAGACTCGATCCTCCTATATGTTTGCCTCTGAGTGAACTTAGAGTCCTCCCTAGTAGGACCTCCTGCAATCATGTCAATCACTCCTCTAATGGGCAGGCGATCTTTCTGGGTGGGCTTTTTTCCTTTATCCTCTTTCCTAGGGCAAACCGACCTTTCTCTATGGAGAGTTCGATCGATTTTGCCCCCTTCAGTTTAGGTTTCCACAGCTATGTATTTTTTGATATGGCCCTGCCTAATCAACCTCTTAATCTCATGTTGGAGATTGAAGCACTCATCGATGTTATGCCCCTTCTGTTTGTGGAAGTGACAGTATTTCTTTGATTTCTTCATGGCTTCAGTCTCCGTCAACTTTTTAGGCTTTTTGAAGAGGTTATAATACTGGATAACGCACGGGACCTTCTTCTTTAGAATGTTCAACGGCATATAGTCATGGAAACGTTTGATCGGAGATCAACCTCGCTCTTTGTGTTTCTGGTCGTCTCTCTCCTTTTTTTTCTTCTCAACTTTGGAGGATCCAAACTTGAGCTTGTTTATTTCATCCTGGGTCATGAATCTTTTTGCCAGGTTGAGCAGCTCCTCTATCAACTCAGGTCGTTCTCGCACCAAAGTATTGACGCATTCTTTATAACTGAGCCCTAGGAACAACACGTTGATCAAGTACTCAATCCTAGGGTTATCAATCTTCAGGACCTCCGTATTAAATCTAGTAAAGAAGTCTCGAAGGGATTCCCTCTCGCCCTACTTGACGGTATGTAGGTGGGTATAGGGGAGCTTGGCCTTCCTTTTGCTGGCAAACTGGTGCAAGAATTTATCGCACAGTTGGTCATAGAAGTAAATTGTTGATGATTCAAACTTCACGAACCAGTCTAGTGCGATGCCTTGGAAAGTGGTCACCAGTATCTTGGCATGGATGAATTTATTGTGACCATGCAGCTGCATCATGTGCTCAAACTGCATGAGATGCTCATTGGGGTCGGTGGAGCCATCATACCTTGGGAGACTGGTAGAAACTTTAGCATCTACGACGATGTGCTCGTCAATGATTTCCTGAACAAATGGGGACCCTTTCTCTTAACAAGATCTTTGAGGAACATCCAAGTTTGGTGTTCTGTCTGTATTTCTCCTCAAAATCTCATCGAGACATCTGTTCAACTGCTAGACTTGATGGGATACCTCTTTCCACTTATCTCGATCCGCCTAGGTGGCATTTCGATCAAAACCCAATCTAAGATACTTGGCCCTATCATGCTGCGGGGCTCGACTGGGCCAATGCACCAAATTTATAAATTCTCCTCTCTCTTTGCGGTAGTCATGCCTAGTGCGTTCAACCTTATCGTGTTGCATTGTTCGTTAGGTCTAGCATGATCTACCGAGTCTGCCACCTCCTCTCGCACTTCTAGATACCTCCGTTCTTCCTGCATGCATCTAGAACTGACTTCGTGCCTGGTAGGTGGCTACCTGGCCGATCGACGAGAGCGACTATTCTCTAGGGGCCTATTTTTTGATGGGGAAGGCTGTGGAGTTGCACTAGCAGCGAGAGCAGGCACTATAGTGTGCCTGTTCAAAGCGGCAAACAATTGGGCTGATATCTGAATGAAAATTTGCTCACTTATCAGCTGCATCAATTGGGGCATGGTGAGCGTCACCACCTGCTCCTAGGGGGCGCTGGTACTCGGAACGTTGGTATCTTGCTGGGGGTTAGGAAGAGGTGGAAAAGTGGACCTCCAGGTCTTTTCCCTTTCGAATGCTACTTTGCGTGTGTTTACCATTTTCTTGCTGCAATCTCAATAGTTTCCCATAGACGGCACCAAATGATGCTGCTGAAAGCTACGTATAGAGAAAATGGAAGTTGTGTTCCTGGTAATTCGATCAAGGAGGTCGAGTACTTAGGATTGTGTATAACTTGGTGCTTGAGATTTGTAACTACAACACAAGTTAAACTAGCCGAGATAACCCCAACTATGATACTCTAACGCTCAAGTTAGTTCTGGTCGAGATAAGAGATCGAACATAACATAGAGAATGTAAAGCTTGTAGTGTATGAGGCATACCTTAAGCGTGGTTGGGCCTGAAGTATTTATAACTTTCTGTAGACGTGATTTGACTCAAGTACCTTTATCAAGTGTACTGGTCTTTGTCTTTGCCAGGAGGTTGGGGATCATTCCATGTCCAGATCTCGATACTGTGCCAGGTGGCTAAATCTCTTGTTTTTCTGGATAAACAATGCCAGTGGAAGTGTGTCTCTGCCAAAGTTGTTGGTAGGGTTGTCAGAGTTGGTGGCAGTGGTTGTACCGGCCGTCATATGTCATTAATGCTGGGGCATACAGCCTATCAGACTATATTAAACACGGCAGGGATCCGAGTCAATGCTGGAGTGAGTCGTGAGATCGATATATATTGACCAGGATCGAATATTCAAACTTTTGAAGTGGTCCTGAGGTTGATACGGGTCGACCGCAGATCCTACCAAGTGAGGTCGATATCGATCGACCAAACAGATATACAATTGGACCTCGTAGGCTGTCTCATTTAATGTTGGGCCTATTGAGCCTATTGGATTAACCCATATTAGATTGTGTTTTTAAATCTATTTTCATCCATTTTCACTATTTGAAAATAAATTATTAACAATTTATTATCATTTTTATTAATATTTCAACTCATTTTCATTTCAAAGCACATTTTTCAATAATCTACATATATTTTCTCTCAATAACATATTTATCTTTTTTCTCTTTTTAATTATTACTATTTCTCTATACTCATAAATTATTAAACTTTGTATAATCATTATTTTTTTAATATACTATATAAATACAAAATTATTTTCAACCCATTTATTCTAAATAATTTTTTAAATTTTAAAATTGTTGAAAATAAATACACAAACCGCACCGGCCGTTAGTTTTTGTCATAATGAGCTTTTTCCTCATTAAATGAACTCCATCAATTTGCCGCAGAAAAAGTGTTCTGTGGATCATCAACAAATTATGAGTGACAAATTAGAAGCGGGAAATCACAAAGCTTAATTTGGTCCGAAAATATTACCCTAATTCAATATTTTCTAAATTATATTTTATTTCATATATATTTTGATATTTTAATTAAGTTAAATTTGTTAGTCTAAACTCAAAGGAAGGAAATCGCAATCAATCTGGTCCAAATTTCCTGTAAGTAATTTACTCTAATAATAGCTGAAACATATAATTCACTAATATTTAAAGGTATAAAAATATTTATCTTTCTTCTTTCCTCACATCTATAGAATCATTTACTTAGTAGGTTAAATTCTAATTTTTTGAATATACACTTATCTTGTAATTTTCATATGATTTTCTAATATTAATAATTTTTTTTATTTATGAACTAGGTTAATTTATAAAAGAAAAAGTTTTAGTTTTTCTGTAATTTCAAATTTTATATTCTGCTACCTACATTTATTTTTCATTTTTGGTCAAAATTTTCACTTTTTCATATCATAGTTTCCTTTAATTTGTTATTTGTTTCATTTAACTTGTAACCTTTCTGAATTAAATAATTTGTGTTATGTTTATAACATCTATAAAAGAGTGTCAAATATCTAAATTAATTATAGCTAAACTTAAATAAAACATAAATTTGAATTTAAAGTTATTGCTTGGTGCAACTTGCGGGTTAAAAATTTAAAAGTTAGTAAATATGATGGTAGAGGGCGATGGGACCCGCTGGTAAGAAGGAAGGTTTTTATTCATTTGGTTATGTTTAAGCAAAACCCAGCATACAAGTTTCAAGCATTACAAATATCGATAAAATCCACAAAAAATCTACTCGAAATTATCAGCCGCCGGAGAAACCATTATAGGACTTCGGACAGTGCGCTTGCCAGTGTCCTCGATCCAAGTCAGTGAACCATGTCTATGTTGAGCATCAATATCAGCCCTGTAACGAATGGTTAAAGAATAGCTCCGCTTCTCATGTTTCTTTTGAAACACTAAACTCTCTGGCCGAATTCTAATTGTGGTATTCTCGGGTAATTCCACCTTGAATCTATATTTTGCTGCGCCTTCCCCTACATTGGTAACAGTCCTCCGGAATCTACGGGTTAACATCCTTCCTCTTTCTGCAAAGCTAAAAAGAGCGACGAAAGATGGATAATTCAGGTCAGCAGATGGATTTGAGCAATTGTAGCTCGATCTTATGATGGTTTGAGTTTGTTCCCGAGTGAAGTTCATTGAGCAGACAAGATTTACCAAGTCTTGCTGGCTCACGTCATAAATGAGGCCTGGATCAAGAGCCCGGTTCGGATCAACCAGTCCTGATCCGATGCCTAAAGGTGTGGCAGGGCTATAATCGAAGGCCATGTCTTTGATGGACTGATTGGTATTATCAAGAGGATTAGCAGTGGTCATTATGGCGGATTGGATAGCTGCAGGGCTCCATTCCGGATGAGCGGCTTTGAGAAGTGCAGCAGTTCCAGATATATGTGGGCAAGCCATTGATGTTCCTGACATGAGAGTGTAGTCGCTGGACAAGAATATGTTGTTACCAATTCTTGGTCCGTCAATTTGAGGATTATAGGCTGCTAGGATTAAGACTCCAGGTGCCAATATGTCAGGCTTCAAGATGCCTTCATAACTTCGTCCAGGTCCTCTTGATGAGTCCTCTGACAGGGCCGGAGCAGCTCTTGGCTCCATCCCCAGAATTGTTTGTTGGAAATTGATTGTTGCACTTGGGGTTGAACTATTGGATAGGTAATTGATCACCTCTCGTGCTTCTGTGGGGGTAATTACAGCTCCAGGGAAAGGAAATCGAAAGGATCTACATATGCTGGGATCTTCGGCAATGATGATACTTGCTCGAACATTAGACCCGGATAGGGCATTTAAAACGGAAGACAAATCTGTATTTCCAATGGTCACATTGCATATGATTATACTTTGATCTGGGGCTTCTGCGAGTTCAGTTGAGCTGCAGGGGGATAAGGTCTGATTGTAAACGAGTGGCAAGTTTCTCACAGTGGCTCTTGCGGGAAATGTGGTCCATCCTGTGATGGTTTTTCCATTCCCCAGAGTGAAGGTCCCTGCAAACCAACGATCAACGGTCCCTGATGCGACTACCACAGCCCAAGGGATTCCAGATCGTATAGTTCTGAGACTTGGGCCGCGATTTCCTGCCGACAGACAAACTAATATTCCTTTCTCCCTGGCACCAAAGCTGGCTATTGAAAGAGGATTCTCATACAGATCAATCGCTTGAGTGCCCAAGGAAATTGATATTATATCCACTCCATCTGCCACTGCCTGGTCAATGCCTGCAAGTATATCAGAATTAACGCCTCCGTTCCACAGGACCTTATACACAGATAGCCTGGCACGTGGAGCAACCCCTCTTGCAGTTCCAGGAGCGTAACCAAAGAAAGAAACACCATCGACAAAGTTTCCGGCAGCAATGGAGGCGACGTGGGTCCCATGGCCGTCCTCGTCTCTTGCAGAATTAGGTATCGTAGTGTCAGGATTTTCTGCACGAAATCCTTCATTGAAATATCTGACTCCGATGATTTTCTTGTTGCACAAAGATGAATTGAATTCTTCTCCTCCTAGGCAAACTCCCTTCCACTTTGATGGAATTTCGGTCATTCCATTATCCTTAAAGCTCGGACTTTCCGGCCAAATACCGGTGTCGATGACGCCGATGATCACATCTTTGCCGTAGTCAGATGCGGGCCACAGTCCTGTAGCAGTATTAAGGGAAAGGAATTTATAGGAATGGGTGGTGTCTGGTGTGACGACATCATCGGCGTAGGCCAAAAGGAACCCTGGGGACTTCTTAACAACTTCCAATTCGTTTTTGGACATTACTGCACTGAATCCATGGAAGGCATTGTCATAAGTGTAGATAATCTTTGGTTCCGGTTCGCTGGCGCCCAGTGGTGTCTGACTGACCGATTTTACGGATTTAAGGATGGAAGAATACCAATAATGGTGAGTGGAAAATGCCACAGGCATGGAGGATTTGTCCATATGGACAATGTACACCGATCTTTTTGCTGAAGCATGATGAGCATGGTGAGCCAAAAGAAACCATGAGATTAGAATCAGAGCAACTGAACAAGGAAGCAACATATTTTTCAGTCTGAAATCTGAATGTGACTGTTAAGTTGGACAACTACCATTGTCCTTTATAAGTTACAAAATGGTAGGAATAGGAGGCTTCGGACTTTTCTCTGCTTTTGCTCAATTATTATAACCCGTCTTTTCTTTATATGCTACTATTATTGTGCTTATTCCGCGCAGCCTCAGGCTGTAATGCACCGAATCTTTCTTACAATATTAGATAAATCCTTCAGTCATTGACTCAAATTCCTCAGTTGAGTCCACATATGGACTCCGTTTTACTAAAATTTAGTTTAATTACTAAAAAAATTTCCAAGTCGATGGTATTCATGGTCAGGTGCAAGAAAACAGAGGGCTGTCTAGAATAAATCTTATCCACTATAGTATGTACGTTATTAGTACAAAAAGATGGAAATCGTGCCAAAATGAGAACAGATTAAAGGTAGATGTGCTAGCCTGTGGATACCATCTGAAATATTAGAATGTACATTTAAATCAATGTCACCATCTATGAAGATGTGGGAAGAGTGATTAATTAAGGCAATGGCCCTATTTTCGCATTTTTAAATCTACCTCTTGCAATTGTTTTAAAGCAAAAGGTAAGATCAATAATTCTTCTGTGTACGGATATGAAATAAAGCTAACCCATTTCATCAGTTTAATAGCCCATAAACGCAAGCTGGGGTAGCCGTGGTCAAGATATGAATTTGAACATCAAGTGGCTGTCCAACAAGATATTTTTTAACATCAAGTTGCTGTCCAACAGGATATTTTTGGCGCCCCGCAGATCCTTGGAATGTTAAAATATTATGGATATAGGTCATATATTTATATTATATTATTATAAGATAATTATCTTTTCAATTATTTGAGTTCTGATGTGGATAAGGGAATTCTATGTAACCGCAGACATCTTTTAACATTTTAAAATTGGTCTAATGTTCTGTCTGTCCCAAATGAAATGTTAAAACAAGAAAGTTACTGCATCAAAAGGCTTTGCGTATTGGTGGTAACAGTTTACCAGGATTAACACAAAAGAAATTTTCAATGACGTATGGGTATATTTTATACTTATTATATGTTTCTGTTGATATTAATTCTGTTTCCTGTTATAAATTAAATTACTTACATACAGTATCAGAACATATTTTGGAAAGTCGTATTTGTCCACTTAAGATCATTGGTTCTTTTTCATTGTGCTTTGAGTATTAAACATAAATTAAGAACTACTTTTTTCACTATAATTATATATCTTAACATGAAAAACTTATTTTCGTTAATTATTTATATGCCTATGATTGTCATACATATTGATTACACTTGATTGAGAAATCACCTACTTGTGAATTAAGGATAATATTGCTTATGATTATTTGTCGTTGAATGCCATTTTGAAGAATATACGATAGTCATTGGTTACATTGGGAGGATAAGTAGAGTTGAGAGAATGAGTGAAGAAAAGAAAAAAGGATAAAAAATTAAGAGAGAGAGAGAGAGAGAGAGAGAGAGAGAGAGA
>JACGDI010001580.1:152841-208051 GCA_014898725.1 Jacaranda copaia | reverse complement strand
AGCTGAGTTGAGAATTGAGAGGGGTGTCAGACCCCATGAGCATAAATGAAAGGGGCACGAGGCCCCACATATAAATTTTGAGCGGAGCAGCTAGAGCTCCTTGGATGGTGCCAATCGGTAGGGAGGTCGAGTTGAGTAACCAAGTTTGAGATCAGGCAGAGAGGCCCTGAGTCTCAAGTGTTGGGCAAGAGGCCCTGAGTTTTGGATTCAAGTGGGCTAATAAGTAGTCACTTGAGGAGGATGTGGGTTGCCGAGAACGGCAACACCTCCGGTGGGGGAGAGTGCGGGGATCGCACACGGACTTCCCATCTTATGATTTGAATTGAATAGAGTTGACCGAGTTGAGGGCCTTTACCTGTTGGTAATTCATTGGACAGCCGTGCATGCTTCTTTTGGGTTGTGCCGCAGGGCACCGTTCAGGCTTCAAATACTATGGCTATAGAAATTATTTATCAAATATTATAGTTTATCTAATTGGTAGTCAGTTATGTTTTTGATTATGTATGGTTTTAACGTGGACAAGTGAATATGTATGACTCTATCGCCAAATATTTTGATGGTTGACATTTTTTATGTTTCATTTGAAAAGATCCCCAAAAACATTTAAAAATAAAATCCGAAAATCATTAATTATTTTCATTATATGTGAATATTAAACACTATATATAAGTTATGAATCATATTTTCCACTCTAATTTATCTCAATTGATGAGAAACTTGTTTTCGTTTTAATTATATATGCATTTGATTGTCTGTAGGTAAATCCACTTGCTTGAGAAATTTATGCACATGTAATGCTTAATGCAATGTCCATTTTAGTCCCCACTTTACTAGAAGTTAGTGTATTCATTTTCAAGTGATTTCCAATTTAATGAATCATGATCTTACATTGTCGCTGATTTTCTAAAAGCAACTAGGCGAAAATTAAATCTTTATGGGCTAGTTTGGTTGAATTTTTAAATTATCTTATAATTATTTATTATGTGATATTTGTATGATTTTTTATTATTATGATATAGTTTGATTGGCATAATAAATAAATTCATGTAAGTGGTAGGTTAATTTATCATAGAAATTATACATATAAATATGAATTTTTGATATTTATATGAGTTTGAGTGTTTATTGTCATTTCAACCAAACAAATAAAAAAATGAGATAAAAATCGATATCCTATCTTGTTAGCTCAACCAAACTAACCCTATAGGTTAAACAATTAACTTAAAGATAAACATATATATGTATACTTTAAATATATATTATGTTGAAATTAAGAAGCGTTTCAACAAATTGTGACCTTGGGATTTCGTGGCAGTTTAAGTATAATGTCAAAGCCAAATATTTTGTATGTTTCCGTGCATGAGTGAAAAATATACCCTTTTCAATATTAAAAAAATAAATTCACTTGAATAAACTTGCTAAGAATGCAAAGTATCTCTAACTTTTACATAGGTGACAACAATAAAGCGTGTTGGCCTGCCATGGCAAGCTAGGCGACTAGCCAATCTAGCCATGGTGTTGCTAGCTATTTGTTGCTATGACCAGCTTGGCCATGCCCATATTAGCTATTAGACCCGTGATCTATTGGATGCCATTGGTATGGTGGCCTCAGCATGTCAATGAGCAAGAGTGTCGGTTTGGTGTGGCATAACTATAGCCAAGTGTGGGTTCTTATGGGCATCAATTGGCTGGTTTCATTTGACTGCCTAAGTAATGTGCATGATGGGTTGGGCATCATACCAACTGTCAGATCGTTGGCTAAGTGATGTGCACAAGTTGCTAAGAATTGGCGCACACTTTGCGTGGTGTAATAATAGGCATTCAGGAGCATGGGAACTTGAGATAGGCATGTGCTTGGGTTGGCAGCAGGTAACAGCGCATGTGCACATGGCAAGTTTCTTAGTTGGTTAACTTGATGATATGGCTAGATGGCTAGACTTCTAACTGGCATGCCAAATCATGATCGTGGCAAGTTTCTACTATGAGTCTTGCAGAGATGACAATTAGCAAGAGTAGTTCCAGATTAATAGGTGGTGGTTCCAAAGTGGTTACCTAAATGAACTAGCTCTTGCAAGAAAACTGTCTAGACACTAGGCGGCTTATTATTGGTCCAACTCAGCCTATGTAGTTAGGGCTATCAACTGCACCATTTTGACTTGTATATGACAAAGACTCACAAATGAATATGTGTGAAGGCTGTGGCAAATACTTTATATTCATTGATTGTGTTAATAACACGAGGTTGGAATATTGCTATACTGCTGTATTCTTTAACTTGCCTTGTTGTTGCTTAAATTGTTGGCTTACTACACTCAAACACTAAAAATACAAGTATTGGTTGGCTGCTATTTGTTGGTGCAATTAGGCCAGCATGGTAGGTTAAATTATGTGCAAGAAATATAGCAAATTTTACCCTGTGACAATTGGTACCATAGCTTGATTTTGGGTTTTGTGTGTCAATTGTAAGTCATGACGAATCAGTTGTGAGACTACATGCTTGATTTGGAGACAAGGATGGAGCGGGTGGAAAAATTCCTTAGGCATCCCTCGGATGAACAAACTGTTGCTTTGTTTATGTAGATCTAAGGTCTGTAGTGGATAATTGAGGATTTGCAAAAATTCATAGAAAATCAGTTGACAATTGTTGGTAAAGAAGTTGGAATGTTTGAAACACAAATAGACATTATCAATAATGAGATTGGTGTTCTAAAGAGGGCACTCGGTTCCTGTTCTGGTGAAGATTATCCATCTTCGTCCAAGGTTAAAGTCCTTAAACTATAACCTTTTGGTAGTGTGACAAGGGCCAAAGAGTTGAAGAACTTTCTGTGGGATATGTAGGCCTATTTTAGGGCTACGAAGGTCTCAAAAATTTAAAAGGTTTCTATTACCAGTATGTACCTAGCTGGTGATGCGAAATTATGGTGGCAAACTTATCTCTCTGATGACACTACTGCAAGCAGAGGTAAGATTGATATGTGGGATGTCTTGAAAAAAGAGTTGAAGGAATAGTTTTTACCCTTTAACACTTTTTAGTTGGTGAGGGAGTCATTAAGAAAGCTGAAACATACTGGAATAGTATGGGATTACGTTAAAAAATTTAGTTCCTTGATGCTTGATGTCAAGGACATGTTAGAGAAAGATAAATTGTTCAACTTCATGCTCGAATTGCATACTTAAGCCTAAGCTAAGATTCAAATGTAAGGGGTCAAGGATTTGCTATTAGCGATTGCTATTGGTGATCGAGTACATGACTTTTAGGTTGTTGGTACACCAAACTCTAACCAAAAGAAGAAAAAATTCGAGAAGGAAAAAGAGAAAATAAACATGTTAACAAAGATGGAAAATTCAAGAAAAAAAAAACACTATAGGTATTGGTAAAAATGACAAAGACCTAGTCGATTGTGAACAAAGCGATTAAAGGTTGCTATATCTATAATGGTAACCATAGAATGAGAGATTGTCCTAAAGAAGTACGTTGACTGCTCATATCATCGAGAAAGAGGAAATTGAGGAGAACCATGGTTTGTCTTAGGTGAATCCTTTGCCATTGTTAAGTGTAATTCAAGAAAGGCCTCATCTTACAAATGGTTTATCAAAGACTATTCTAATATATTTAGACCCTTGATGGATTTTTTGAAAAAGGATCATTGTGGGAATGGAATGTTACACGTGAAAGTGCTTTTCAGTAGGTAAAATTGCTAACGCTTTCTAGCCGATGTTGAAACTTCTTGAATTTAATAGCCCGTGTGTTGTGCAGGTAGATGTATTTGGTTATGTAGTAGTTAGTGCCTTGGTACAAGAGAAACACCTAGTTGCTTTTGAAAGCCATAAATTGCAAGGTGTAGATTGCGGCATAATACCCATGAAAAGGAGATGCTAGTGGTGATACAATGTTTTGATGTGTGGAGACATTATCTATTGTGAGCAAAGTTCACCATTATGATTAACAATATTACTAACATATATTTTTGGAATCAAAAGAAATTGACCCTAAAATTTGCTCGTTGGCAAGAGTTTCTTAGGGAATTTGATTTTGAATGGGTGTATAAATTGGGTAAACACAATGAAGTGGCTAATGCTTTGAGCAAGAAAAATATTGAAAATTTTGTAGCTGCCTTGATGGTGGTGGAAATAGATCTTTTGGAGTGGATTTGGGAGCATCCCAAACAAACTCGATATATAAAAAGCTTACTGAACTTGCGGGAGTTGGCAAGATTCGAAAGTATTGGCTGTAAGACTAGTTGTTATATGTACAAGTAGGTTGAGCCTACGTACCTAACGGACCATTGAGAAGGGAAATTTTGAGAGAGACGCACGACCTAAAATGGGTAGGTCATCTTGGAATTGATAGAATGTTGGCTTTATTATTATATCTATATTATTGGCCGAAGATTGAGGACGATGTTGAGATCTACGTGAAGACTTGGTTAGTTTAACAACTAGACAAGTCCTATATGAGAAAAGAAGCAGGCTTACTACAACCACTACCCATATCAAAACGGCCATGGCAATCCGTCTCCATGGATCTTATAGTCGATTTCCCTAAGGTGAAGGGTATGCTTTTGGTTTCATTATTGTTGATACATTTTCTAAGTATGGTATATTCATTACTACCCCTAACGCTTGTTCGACCGAGATTGTTGTGGATTTTTTTTTCAAGCATGTGGTGAAATATTTTAGGATGCCTGAAGACATTGTGAGTGATCAAAACACTCATTTTACTAGTCGATTTTAGATTTCACTATTTAACTTTTTGGGAACTACATTGAAATTTTCTACAGCAAATCATCCACAGACCGATGGTTAGATGAAGAGGATGAATGCACTATTGGAAGAGTATTTGAGATACTATGTTTCAGTAAGCCAAAAGAATTGGGTAGAATTGCTTGACATGGCACAATTTTGTTATAACTTGCACAAATAATTGGCAATTTGCTTGAGCTCATTTGAATTGGCTTATGGTCAACAACCTCTGACTCCTCATGAGATTGCATTGCAGAGGATAGGAGGCAAGTACCTTACGGCTTACTAAATTGCATATGTGAGATAAAAGTTATTGGATGAGGCTCGAGACAGTTTGGATAAGGATTAGTGTAGAATGAAGAAATATGTTGATATGGGCCGATAGAAATGTTCAGTATGGGGGAGGGAGGAAATAATGCTTTTGAAACTGACCCCATAAATATAAAAAAAGATTAGCTCAAAAATGATACATTATAGTTTAGTGCCGAAATATAGTGGTACGTTTAAGATTGTGAAAAAAGTTGGTAATGTGGCTTACTGATTGAAGCTGTTGGATTGGTTGAAAATACTCCTTACATTTCATGTGAGTTTTTTTAAGAAATATTTAAATGAGGACAATGCTACTCATTTTCAGGCTAAATGTGCTCCACCTGTTATTCACCAACAATATGAGGGAAAAGTTTAGTGTGTGTTGGATCACTAAATGATAGGATAGAGTAAGAAAAATCGATGAGCAAATCACCTGGTTCAGTGGAAAAAGGAGTTTGAGGTGGACACAACTTAGGAAAGGAGTGTAGATCTTTGGCAATTTGAGAATTTGATTGAGGAATATTAGGCGGTCGAGAAAAATACCATATCTGATGGGGACATTAGGTTATTTTGACAGATTAGATTCTTAGACCCATCATTTGTTGGATGCTAGAGGCATGGCAACCTTAGCATGCCAATAAGCAAGAGTGTTGGCTTGGTACAGTACAACTATAGTTAAGTGTGGGTTCTTGCTAGCGTCAGTTGACTAGTTTTGCTTGGTTGCCTAAGGAATATGTCTGATTGGCTAGGCGTCATGTGGATTGTTAGATTATTGGCTAAGTGATGGGCAAAAGTTGCTAGGAACTTGCGCACCCTTTGCCAAAGCAATCATAGGCATCGGGGTGTACGGACAAGAACTTGAGATAAGCGCGCGCCTGGGATGGTGGTAGGCAACGACGCACGCATGAGGCCACGGCAGGCTCTTTAGTTGGTTGACTTGATGATTTGGCCGAATGACTGAAAATGTAACTTGCATGCTAGATTGTGATCGTGGCAAGTTTCTGGTATGAGTCTTGCATAGATGGCAGTTATCAAAAGTAATTTGTAGACTAATTAGTGGTGGTTGCAAAACAATTATTAGGATGAGCTAGCTCTTGTAGGTTGTTGTTGGTCTAACTTAGCGTACGTAGTTGGGGCTGTCAATTGCACTATTTTGACTTGTATAGGCCCATACTTGATGAATGAAATATGTGTGAAGGCTATGGCAAATTTTTTGTATTCATTAATTGTTGTTAATAATACGAGGTTGGGATTTTCCCATACTTGTTGTGTTCTTTATCTTACCTTGCTGGTGCTTAAGTTATTGGCTTACTACTCTCAAATATTAAAAATACATGTGTTGATTGACTACTAATTGTTGGTGCAATTAGGCGGCGTAGTAGGTTAAATTGTTTTGCAAGAAGTATAGCAGATTTGACCCCTGTGACAATAGCTATGAAAAAGAGAGATTAGAGTGGGGTATGGTGGATGTGGAAATGGGGGTGTGGCTGTAGTTAGACATACATATATATGTTATATATATACATGTGTGTCTATATTAGGGAAAATGTATTTTTAGCCGCTCCGAAAAAATCGATTTGGTGGTTTACCCCCCTTATGTTTTTAAAAATATGTAAAAAAAAAAACCCTAAGACCATCAGTAGAGTACACGCACCCAAAAATGAGAATGGTTGTGATTGTTTATATATAAAATAACTATTATACTCTTAAGGGGACGTTTCACTCCTTTTTTTTTTCACATAGGAGTAAACTGCCTATTTCGAATAACACTAGGAGGTAAAAAGATTTTAATCATATAATATAGTAATATATCTTTATATATACATGAATAGGAGACTACCATGGCAGCCTCGTCAACCAGATTAGGCTGATCGACCTCGCTAGATCCGGCGATAGCAGCCCCTAACGGCTGTTGTGTATTAAAAAAAGAAAGAAAGAAGCTTGTCTTGAGGCTACCATGGCAGTACGTTGTGGGGGAAGGAAGGGTGGAGGCAGCCATGCCAACCAGATTTGGCTAGGCAATGAGCGGAGGCCGCCTTGGTGTTTAAAAAAAAACAAGAAAAAAGAAAAAAAATTAAAAACCTTAGCTGTGCGGGTGGGGGTGGGGGTGGGGGTGGGGGTGGGGTGGGAAAGTTATATATAAATATCATATATATATGTATGAATATAAATATATTATAAATAATTATATACATAATTTTAAATATGCATCTATATAATGTTTAAAAATATTAAATAGTAATTTGATTTATATAAATACGTTATATATTTTATAAATATGAAATTATTTAGTTTTGATAAATATATATATGTATATATACTTTTACAAATATTAAATAGTATTACTTTATATAAGTATATTATATATTTAAAAAAATTATTTAATTTTAGATTAGATGAAATAAAAAAAATATATTATGAATATAGACATGTTATAAATAATTTTATATACATATATGTATTTATATAATTTTTTATATGTACATAATTTTATATATAGTTATGCATATATAATTTTATAAATAATAAATAGTATTTATATACAATTATGTTATGAATAAATAAATATGCATATATGCATATATATAATTTTATCTATACGTGATTTTATATATATGCATGTATATATTTTTTTATAAATATTATATAATATTTGATTTATGTAAATATGTTATATATTTTATAAATATAAAATTATTTAGTTTTGATAATTTATATATATGTATATATAATTTTACAAATATTAAATAGTATTTAATTTATATAAGTATGTTGTATATTTAATAAAAAAATTATTTAATTTTAGATTAAACAAAATAAAAAATATATTACATATATAGATATGTTATAAATAATTTTATATATATATTTGTATGTATATAATCACTAGTGAAACCGGTATGACGTTATAATAATGTAATAATTATATTTAATTTTATAAATATATATAATATTTTAATATTTTCAAAAAATAAAACTTTCAATTGATATAAAATGAATACTATTTGAAAAAAAAATTCAACTTACTTATTTTTAAGTATATCTTTTAGAAAATAATACTATTTCACAAATTATCAATTATAAATAAATAAAAATTTATGTTTCACATTAATTTAAGTAATCATTCGTTTCTTACTTTAATTCAAAGTAAAAATAAATTCTTCTACACTAAAAATTTGACATAATTTAAGAGAAATTAAATAAAATAAAATAATAAATTAAACATAAACATTCACATATAACTACCACTTCATTAAATTTAAAAACATAAATTCCTATTTAAAAAAATTATATGTCTAAAATCTTTTATCATCGTCTTTAACTCATAATTTCCCTTTTCTCTTTTACTTTTTTTTCTTCTTAAAAAAATTTAAAATTAAAAAAAAATAATTGAACCGGTTCAACCAGTTCTTACCAATTTTGACGACCACCAATTTGTACGCTTTAATCGAATCGGACTAGCCTTCGGTCTGACAGATTGGACTGACCGGCCCGGTCTTCAAAACATGGACCGAGTGGGTGCCAACTAAATAAAATCCTCAATTTCAAAATATTCCGGCCTGCTACGCAAGATTTTCCTACAAATTTTTTCAATTCCGACGAATATTGGACTAAATGTTTAATTTTTTTTGTACTTATAGAATTAAGTTTTTAATTATATAGAATATAAGATAAAATTAAAAAACGAGCAAACATATAGGACGAAAGAAATAATTTTTCCTTCATTGCATTGTGGATTTCTTATGTTAATGTTGTTATGACTATGGAGATGGTAGGGGGAGGAGCTGGCGACTGGTAAGAGGATGACCTTTGGTTATTAAATTAAGCAAAAATATTTTCCCCGCATTCAGTGCCTTTATGATTATTAGAAATTCACAAGCACTTATAACCATCCAAAAGTTTTATCAACTGTGGACCAATTAAATACCATAGAAAAACTATAGGAGATTCAACCCGGGGCGAATGAGAAACCACAATGGGACTTCGGACTGTGTGCTTTCACCAGTCTCGCCGATCCAGGTGACTGACCCACGTTTCGGAGAAGACTCAACATCACCCCTATAACGAATGGTATCTTTGCGCTTGGGGCAATGACGCAACCAGTGAGGTTCTAACCGAGGCGCGTCTATTGCTGGTTGAAAACTATTTCCAAACCCCCTCTTAAGCCTGGGTTCGGCCCAGGCCTTAGGAAATTTCTGGAAGGACTCCCTCTAACCCAAGGTAAAACCCTACAAAAAAAAAAAAAAATCCCCTATAACGAATGGTTAACGAATATTTGCGCTTTTCATATTTCTTTCCAAACACTAAAATTTGTGGCCGAATTCTGATTGTAACATTCACCGATTAATTTTTTCAACTTAACTTTATATTTGGCTTTGGTATTAACCTTTATTTTAAATAGGTAAAGTTTGTTATGCAAATGACAAGTTTGAGTTTTGTTTATTATTTATGATGGGCTTTTTTTAAAATTAAATTTAACCTTTTTAATAAATTTTAAAATATTAATCTAGTTTGAAAGCCTAATTTTTATTAAGGCTTTAATTAAATTTAAACATCACACAAATTTAAATTTTTAATATGCTCAAAATTTGTAATAGACTTTGATAGGCAATAATTGAAATGATAAATAACAAATGCATAATTATGAAATTTTAAATCTAAGTATAAATAACATTATTTCAACAAAAAGCAATATTAAACAACATAAAGTATATCACAAATGACTAATTAAAGAAATCAAATACGATTAGCTATTTAATATCTTATTATTATTATTGTATTTTTTTATGTAAAGAAGGATAAATGAACTAGTCTATTAGATTTTGCAAACTTTTAAAAGAGCCTAAATCTAGCATATTTAATTCAAAAGACTATTTTTGAAAGCCCTGGCTTTTTTATTAGGAGGGTGTTTGGCTAAGCTTATTTTAAACACATCTTATAAGTTCCTACATCTTATAAGATATTTTTGGAGCTTATAAGATATTAGATCTTATTTTTAAAATAAGTTGTTGAAGTATTTAGATAAAATAAAATCTTAGAGCTTGTAAGATGTTAATAATGACAATTTTGTAATTAAAATAGTTAAAAATAAAGAAGCTTGTTAAGATCTTTAAAATAAGTTAGAGTCTCCTTACTTTTTTTTTAAAAAACTTATAAGCTCCTAACATCTTATTTTAAGATCTTATAAGTTCATTTTTAAAAAAAAATTATCAAACACTTTTTATCAACTTATAAACTTTTAAATATTTTATAAAATATTTTGAAAAGTTTATAAGCTCATCCAAACACCCTCTAAATAAATTATGCTAGACTAGACTATAAGTAGACTAAATCATGGACCTTACGAATAGATTGGTTTATTCTCATCTCAATAATGACAACCCACGCAATTGGGCTTTAGATTTTCCCAATACCATAATACTATTTCTACACTTACGATTATAATTTATAAAGCTACTTGATCCTGTCCTTAAATTGACCTTGGTTCCATATAATAAGTAATACTAACAATAAGTCAAATTTCAAATTAGTACTATAGGTAGGCTGCCAATTGGTCGAATTTGGATGAAATTAGTTATATTTGAATTTGATTCAATATTTTATAGAATTTTTGTTAGTCAGTGCAATAATCGAATTTGATAGATATCCGAAATCTAATAAAAATCCAACTTAATTTAATATTTTCTTTTTTCTTTTTCCTTTCAAATTACATAAAAATGTTATAAGTGCAAAGTAAATTTGCATCACATTTCAATTTTTAACAATTTTTTATTATATATTAGCTCAAAAGTTAAATATTTGAATACTAAATCTTATTTTACATTATACTAATACATAGATAAATTATTATACATTATTATATTTGACCTTTTTTAAGTATCCCCTTATTTTTGGACTAAAAGTCAATATTAATAAATTATATAGACATTAGTTCAATATAATATATAGGTTTTATAATTTTAAAATCTTTAATAATATTATATATAAAAGCATTAATTTAATAAAAAATTATTAAAGATCGAATTTGAACATTTAAAAGATCATATTATCTTTAAAAGATCGTATTGCTTAATTCTACATCCAATTGATTTATTTCAAATTATAAATATTTATAATAAAATATTTTAGTCAATTAAAAATATTAAAATTCAAATAAATTCATATCGAATTTTAATTAAAATTTGATCGATTAACAGACATAACTGTAGGAAAACAAAGTGAAAAAAGGAGAACAAAAATGTCGTCCTTTTAGAGATGGCGAAGTTCGCCGTATGCATCACCATTCCGGTTTAACCAGATTAAATTTTTTGAGCTCCATTTATGATTTATAGTTAATTGCATCAGTTGCTTAAATCAAATCAGTCTGAAGTCTTCTGAAAATGCGGTTTCTGATACAGATCAAATCCATTTTTGTGTTACTTCAACACCAAACATTTGCTTGTATTGAAGTTGGACTCCAATTTGTTGCTTCATGTGGTTTAAGAGCAACCTTCTTGTGATCCAATCATCATGATTCATTCTGTTGATTTCTTATCTCAATTCTCCGTAATCTGAATCCGGGAAATTTCTATGGTGGACAGTGGACCCTGCATTACTGTTACATCTGTACCAGAACACGTCAATCCTAAGGGCAGGTATCAACATTAATAGGCAACCCAGGGTTTGGTAATCTAAATTTATTTATGAATAAACTTATTCATTTTTTATTGGATAAGAGATAAGACACTCGTTACCTGTCCTCACGAGTAATGGGTAATCCATGGGTACTCATTAAATTTTTTTTCTTTTTTATATTTAAAGACAAATTAATGTCCAACTTGTAACTTACACGATATTACTTAAATATTAACTAAATAAAACTTAAAAAAAAAGGCTACAAATTTCAAATATTAAATTGAACAAATACCTAAAGCATATTAATAATAATGTAATTTAAAAGTTAAAACTTACATATTAAGTATTAAAAATCTACCAAATTTAAAGTATAACACATTCAAATGTTTAAACTTAAATTCCATTACATGCCAAAACTTTTTGAATTGAAAGTATAAATATTAATCAAACATTGTTGTTCTTGTGGAAGAAGATGTTGTATCTATAGGAATATGCATAACAAGTTGTTCATCACTTGACTTATCATCACCTACAAAAGAATATATGCCCAATAACAAATATTTAAAAAGAAATAGATAATATTATTAATAAAGTAAAAGACCTTAATCAACTTACCATCAACGTCATAACCATATAATCAAGTTCTAGCACAAATTATTTAGATTTTATTTTAGGATATAATTTTTAATTCAATTTGTTATAAATGTTTAAATGTAAATATATAGTATATATATAAATATTTAAAAAAAAAAAGGGTTACCTGCTGGTACTCATGACCCCGGCCAAAAAGCGACGAATAAATTGGGTACGGATAAAATTACTCGTAATTTTTTAATTTAAAAAAATAAGACCCATTACCTGTATTCTTTTAAGTACCCGCATATACCCACGGGTTTGAGTAAAAAATTGTCTAGTGTAAACATTAACATGTTAGAGCGCCAGGTGCAATCATGGAGTTCTCCATGGATTAGGTTTATACTATGATACTTTATGAGTTCTAAAGTATCTTGCTTTCTCGACAATGTATTGGTGCTTCATTCCTTGATGAATCAAATTGGATACACCTAAGAAGACACCTGCTTTCAAAGATCTTCAAACAAATATTCAAATTAACTATAATTTTATTAGCGTCATAATAAAAAGACATATCATCACCATGAATGGAGGGGCTTATTACACGCGCAAAAAATATTATATTAGTGATAAAATAATAAGTGATAATGTAAAAATTAGGAAAAATTACTAAAATCCTCTTAAAATAAATTTTCCATTTGGCAAACCCATTTCACAAATTTTTTTTCCCAAAAAGTCAAACTATTAACTTTTACTTTATTTTTTGACAAAAATTACCCTTGAATATCTCACTTTAGAATTTTTTTTTTATTTATCAAAATCAATCCTTTTTTAACTCTCATTGTAGTAAAAATTAGAAAAGTTAGTTATGAATTTTTTTTTAAAAAAAATTTTAGTCTTTCTATTTAGTTCATTTGATTTAGAATTTATAAGTTCTATTGTAATATATATATATATATATATGTAAATATTTAAAAATTAAAGAAATATACCTCTTCAAAACTTTTTGTTTATTAAACTTATTCATAATTGATAGAAATGAGTTCAAAAAATTAAAGAAAACATTCTATTACAAAAGATATTTCATTAAGTTACTAAATTTAATATGTTTAGGATAATTTATAGAATTTAATAAATTAATGGCGATTGAGTCAAAAAATTAGTTGTTGGGTCTTTTGAGTAAAAAATTAATGGAATAGGTATTTGAGCATATGAAATTTTTTAATGAGCTTTCTAGATATAAACATATATTTTGAGAAGTTTTTAGTAATTTTTACTTAAAATTATCACTAATGATATAAATTAAGTGATAACTTATACGCTATCATATTATTCTTTTGTCACTAACTTGCCTTTTTTTAAGTGCTTTGCATACATTTATGTCATACAAGTGTATTACAAGCATCGCATGCAAATTTAGCTTATGCATTCTAGAGATAACCAAGAAAAGAGTCAGAGTAATTTGACATGAAAATATAGAGCTTGGACAGCACCAGAGGAGCGCCGTACAGTGGCTGCATGCTTAATGAAGTCAAAGACCTGTGCGCATAGGATGGCGAAAGCTCAGAGGCAATGTTTTCAAACCGGACCGGACACTGAACCGGTAACATTACTGGTTACTGGTTCGACCGGTTCAACCGGTTTAACCAGTAGTTGAACCGGTATGAAGCAATAATTATATTTAATTTTATAAATATATATAATATTTTAATATTACTAAAAAATAAAACTTTCATCGATATAGAAAGAATATTATTTGGAAAAAAAATTAACTTACTTATTTTGAAGTACATTTTTTAGAAAATAATAATGTTTAAAAATTAGTTAACTATAAATAAATAAAAAATAATATTTCACATTAATTTAAATAATCATTCATTTCATACTTCAACTCAAGTAAAAATAAATTCTTCTATGTTAAATATTTGATATAATTTTAGAGATATTAAACAAAATAAAATAATAAATTAAATATAAACATTGGTATATAATTACCACTTCATTAAATTTCAAAAAAAATAAATTTATGTTTCAAAAAATTACATATCTAAAATTTTTAATTATCATCTTCAACATAATTTTCTTTTTTTTTAAAAAAAATTCAAAATAAAAAAAAAAAAAAACTGAAACTAATTGAACCGGTCCGGTTTTGACCGGTTCAACCGGTTTTTGACTGATTTTGATCGATTTTGACCATGACCGATTTTTATGGCTCAACCGGACCGGATTTTTATGGCATGAGGAAATTGGAGAAAATAAGAGATTAAACAAATTTAGATGTTAGGACTAAATAAACTAAAAGGACAGTTGTGGTATTTAATTTAAAAAAGGGTCATTTTTTTAAATTATTTTTATTTTTATTTATTTAAACAAAATGTCACTTGTCATAAAACAAAATTGTACATGATAATAAATAAAAATTATGTGATTAGGATCATAGACAACCCCTACTTTTGTTTCCCATATACTACCAAGTTTGTCCCAATGCAGTTACGGATAAGGGTGCCAATCATTTCATTTTTAGTTGTTTTGTATCAGGTTGATGTGAGAATATCATAAAATTTTGCTCAATCTAAACTCAATCCAAAAAGTATTCAACACAATAAACCTCAGTTCAAACCCAATTTAAAAGTTTTTGTGTCAACTCGAACCTTACCCGTTTTAACTTGTGATTATTTTTCTTCATTTGAAAAACCTACAACAATTTATATTCAACTAAAAATTTTAATAAAAGAACCAACTTATATCAAAATTTTGGGAAAAAATTTGACTTATTCCAAAATTTTGAAAAAAGTCAACCTTATTGTATTATGGAGCAATTTCATAATTATATTTCATGCAATTTCCTATCAACATCAACAATATAGCAATCTTCAATGCTAAACCAAAAGTTTATGACAACTCATTATTAACAACCATGAAATTGAATTTTGATAAAGAAATAAAATTCCTCCCATCCATTTGCTAATAATCACCCCAACAACATGGAGTAGTCAAGTATTTAAGTAGTAAATAATAACCTTTAATTCATTACTAACCAATCTAGAGTTAAATTGTTCAAAACTAACATCAAGTCATGATTAAAAAATATAAAAAACATAGTATATTCCAACTTTTAATTTCAATCATATATCTTCATTGCTATTTTGTTCTTCTAATTGAGGTTTGGTGCAAAAAAAAAATGCACAAAAGTATTAATTCGTGCAAGATATTGATAGATACATACTTGTTTTCCTTTCTTACAAATTTGGATTGGGTTGGGTTGAGTTAGGTTGAGTTATATTGGGTTGGTAGGTTACTCAATAAAATTATCGTGTTTATCGGGTAACCTAAAACCCAACACAAATCAACCCACAATTTTTGTATTACTTATTGGGTTGACCTAATACCAACCTGACTCAATAACCTCCAACCTAAACTTAATAATATCATGTCAATTTGTATCATGTTCAAAATTGCCACCCCTAGTTACGAACAACTCAACCAAAGGGTATGAATGCTACGTGGCTATTGGTTGCTTTTAGCACTCTTTTGGTAAACCTCTCAGGTTCGAACTCCAAAACATCCTCGCTTGAAATGTTAGCATGTAGTAGAGTTACTGGCAACATTACCATTGTGCCTTTAGGTAAGAAGAATTCTCCCAAGGCCATCTTCTCTTCAACTACTCTTGTGACCTTAACTAATGGTGGATACGAACGCAACACCTCATGCATAATCATGTTTAACTACGATAAAATAGACAAAAATCAGATGATATTAGTAGAGCATGGGGAGCAATGTTGTTAAGATGACTAAAATACCCTTAACTGAGAAAAACCACATTATTATTTTCACGTGTGCATTCTAGGTGGATGAACAACATTAAAACCTTATATTTATGATTTTTAGTTGGCTTAAATAATCAACATTAGTCTTATTCTTGTCGCCCAGGACATGAAAAATCTCTTCTCTAGTACGAGTTTGCCAGTCTTGGTGAACAAGTATAATTATGGTGTAGATGAGGAACTTAGAAGTGGTTTCATAACCAGCAATGAAAAATAGCTCACATCATTGAATGATCTCATTAACAACCATTGCACGATCATTGTTGGTTTTAATGTCGACTTCGTTTAATTCATCCAAGAACATGTTGACGATGAGGTTAGAAGTGGTTTTATAACTAGCCATAAAAAACAGCTTGCATCGTTGAATGATCTCATGAACAACCATCGCATGGTCATTGTTGGTTTTAATGTCAACTTCATTTAATTCATCCAAGAACATGTCGAATATGTTAACCCCTTGACGATTTACATGGTTTTGATTGTGACAAAATTACATTCCTAGAATGACGTGCTAAAAGCATGCAATAGAATTATAAATATCTTTCCATATTATCTGCTAGAATCTATTTACGTGCTGGAACTTACTCTCCATAATTAAAAGATCTCATGAAAATTCTAGCTTGATTCACATCTCTATAACTTAGGGAAGAAATCAAATCATGTTGTAATCATTGATACATTTGCAATTTAAGGAACTAATGTGTGTTTACTTAAATACCTTATTTCCTTATTTAATACTGACGAACACTTACCTTAAGAAGAACTTATAGCCGTTGGACATAAGCATGTAAAAGAAAAATATGCAACATTGAAAAAGAGTAAATCACTTAATCAAGGAATGAACTTTGTTAAGTATCTGGAGGAGTTATGTAATACTCGCATACACATTTTGTGATTAATTGTTGTTAATTCCTTGCTCTATGTGTATTTTGGAGAGACCTTGTGGTGAAGAAGGTCAAGTGGAGCTTGCCTTCAATGGACCTTGGGGAGATAAGAATAAAGTGGTTTGTGTCTCGAAGGACCTAGTGGGGAAGAGGGACAAAAGTGGTATTTGCTCTCGAAGAACCCCATGAAGAGAACAAATTGGCACTTGATTACTTTAAGACCTTTAGGTGAAGAAACCAGGAGGGTAGTATTATTTGGAATCTTTTGCAGTATTCTTATTTCCAATCTGGAAGGAGGGTCTAGAGTTTGTTGTACGGAGTGGCAGCAATTTGTGCATCAATCCAAAGAAATTATGGAAGTGAATTTAGCAAAAGCTTTCACAAAGCAGTTGGTTTCACAGTGTTCTAGAATCTACCTTATTTCACTTGGGATTTTGGTTTAGCTCTTTGCAAAGAGTTGGTTTTTCACCTTACTGAGGTGTTTTTAATCATTTTACTTATCATACTATCAAATTATTGTTATTACTTGTAAAAATATTCTTACATGTCAATTAGTTTGATAAGTTTAAAATCTTAAGTGAAAACTTAGGTAGAGAAGTAGGTTTGTCGAACCTCTATAAATACCAATGTCATTTTACTTTTATTTATTGCTTTATTCATCATTGGTCTAATTGGTAGTTTAATTGGTAATTAAAAATTTTGGTCTATAATTAAAATAGTTTTTTTATAAAAGACTTAAACTATTTTTAAAGGCAAACAAGTATTTTGAGTGATAAACTTTTACTGCATTAAAATTCCTTAGGCCTAATTCACCTTCCCTCTTAGGCTAATAATCATTTACAATTGGCATCAGAGCATTGATTCTTTATATTGTGGTGTAACTACCAGAGTAAAAGATCTTATAGCTACTAACACTTCTGATGTCTTTGTAAAAGGGCAATCACACAACCAACCTCTACTGTTTGACGGTTCCAATTATGCTATGTGGGAAAATCGAACACAAGAATATATAATTGCCCTGGATTTTGATTTATGGGACGTGTCAGTAAAGGGCCAATGGTTCTAATGAAATTGATTAACAGATAGATGGTTCCAAAAGAACGACTAGAATTTACCAATGATGATAAAAGGCCATCTTAATAAATGTGAGGGCCAAAAATATTCTGTCGTGAAATTGAGTTAGTATATATGCTACAACAAAACAAATGTGGGAAATGTTGCAAGTAACCCATGAAAGTGCCAATCAGGTTCAACAAGAGAGAATTGCTCTTCTTATTCATGAGTATGAAATGTTCTGGATAAAACCTGATGAGACCATAAGTTAGATATACGTGTATTTCATGAAAATTATAAATTCTATGTTCATACTCAATATAACTATAAATGAAGATGAGCAAGTCTAAAAGATTCTTAGATAATTTCCCAAAGAAAAGACACCAAAAGTCAATGCTATTTAGGAAGCTCATGATCTTAGTAGGACGACCGTAGGTGAATTGATTGGATCTCTCACATTCCCATGAGATGATGCTGCTAAATAAAGATAAAGATTTAGGAACAAAAGTAAAAAAAAATATTAGTTTTAATACCGGTCATGATTTCGATTTAAAACTTAAAGAAGATCTTGATGAGGACCAAGTTGAGGATGAAATCGTTCTGATTTTTCAAAGATTAAAGTAATTGATGAACCTCAAATGAAAATTTTGGAACAATAGATCAAAATTGAAAAGAGCTAGTTTGGAAACTCCAAGTACCGAGTCCTCTCGTTGCTACGAACGTAATGAAAACGAATATAGAAAACTAGATTGTCCCCCAATTAAGAAAATATGCAAAACAAGCTAAAGCTAAGGTGATGGCAACCACATGGGACGAATCTAATGGTGAACAATTTGATAATGAAAAGAATTGCTTCATGATAAATTAAGCATGTATCTCTTTATGTTTTGATTATGATTCCAGTGATGAATTAGACATTGATGAGGATGTGCCAAAATTGCATAAACTTTATGAAATTCATGTCAAAATGCTTGTTGATAAGAAAAAAGCCTTGCAAGAAAAAGTAGATTGTTTGCAAGAAGAACTAAATAGAACTCACAAAGATAAGTTTGAAATGCAAATGGAAAAAATAAAGAGACCATTGATGTTGATTGCAAAATGAAAATGAATAATTGCCTCACTAAAGAGAATATTCCAAATCAATTTCAACAACTTCTAGAATGAATTTTAAACTAGTTCGAAAAACCTGCTTTACTTGTGGTAGATCTGATTATGTCAATTATAGATGTCTAATTGAAAAACTCATTGGTACTAAGTTTGTTTGGATAAGAAAATTATCTACTATTGACCATGAAGGACCCAACATAGTTTGGGGACCTAAATTAAACTAATTTCTTGCAGTGTCATGCCAAGGAACATTCTTGGAAATGGAAGTGGTACTTGGATAGTGGATGTTCCAGGCATATGACAGAGGATGAGTCCATGTTCATTCCTTGAGCTCAACAATTATTCTGTAGGAAATGTTCTTTATGCAGATAACACAAAAGGATGCATAATAGGTAAATGTACCATTAGTAAGTAGACTGGTACTTCTATTAAAAATGTATGGCTTGTTGAGAGCTTAAGCATGACTTGCTTAGTATTAGTCAACTATGCTATGAAGATTATGAGGTTAAATTCTATCCTTCTACTATGTTATTAAACAAAATGAGAAACTGGTTTGTATAGCTGCTAAGGATGGAAATGTTTATTGTATAACCCTTGATAATTTAATCTATCAAAATGTGGAGTGTTTAGCTATTTCAAATGAATAAAAATAAAAGTATTCAAAAAATGGAAAAGAAAACAAGAAATATAAATTTCAAATTTGTTTGGTTGTTAAAGAAAATAATGAAGAAAAGGATGGGTAAAAGAGAAGTGATGAATGTGTTGGAAAATAACAGAGAGTTCAAATAGGCTTTTCTCTCATTTTCCCTCATTGTTTTGTGAGAAAAATTTATTTTTCTTAGATACACTATATTTTTCTCCAAAATTTCCTTTCTTTAGCATTTTTGTTGCCAACCAAACAATCAAAAGTATTTTCCTTGACATTTTCTTTTCTTTTCTTTTCCTCATCAAAATTCATGAACCAAACATAGTGTAAAAGACTTCAAATTGAATAGGGTTATTTCATTAAGAAAATCTGAAGTGACTATGGAACTGAGTTTGATGAAATAAACTTCACTTTGTTTTGTGAAGAACATGATTGCATTCATGATTTTTCTATTCCTAAGACTCCCTAACAAAATAAGGTGGTTGAAAAGAAAAATCAAATTTTGCTAAGAAGTTGCTAAAACCATGCTTAATGAATATAATCTTCCAAAATCCTTTCTGGGTAAAGCCGTGAATAAAACTTGTTATGTGTCAAATCATATTTTCTTAATACTACTTTTGAGAAAGACCACATATA
The DNA here is from genome assembly GCA_014898725.1 of Jacaranda copaia. Lineage (NCBI taxonomy): Eukaryota > Viridiplantae > Streptophyta > Magnoliopsida > Lamiales > Bignoniaceae > Jacaranda > Jacaranda copaia. The sequence goes on along the minus strand of JACGDI010001580.1, from coordinate 187,661 downwards.
AATTATGGCACGGTAAAGTTTCAAATATTTCTTATTTTTGTGTCTTTGGTTGCAAATGTTACATTCTAAATGATGGAGATTATTTGACAAAGTTTGATTCCAAAGTTGATGAATCTATCTTTGTTGGTTACTCAATGCATAGTAAAGCTTATCGTGTATTTAATAAGAGGAAAAGAAGGGTTCAAGAATACATACATGTTATGTTTGTTGAAATTAATCCATCTTATGCCAAGGAAACCTTGAGCAAAGAAGTTGCAAAATTCAAAGAACCAATCAAGATTCCAGACCCTAAGCCTTCAACATCAAATCAAGAGAAATTGGAATCATTTGAGTAAACAAATCCTACTAATAAAGTAATTTCACCGAGTCAGTAGAAAGAACTAAATGAAGAATTAGAAGGTTTAAACATGCTTCCAGTCACCCTACTAACAAAATCATTGGAGATCCTCAAACTAGAATAACTACCAGATCCAAAGCTAGACAAGTTCCATTAGATAAATCCAATTGTGCTCTCATTTCTATGATTGGACCTAAAGATGTCAAAGAATCACTAAAAGATCCATTCTGGATTGAAGCAATGAAAGAAAAACTGGCTCAATTTGAAAAGAATGAAGTCTAAAAACTAGTAGAACAACCATTAGACCATTTAGTCATTGGTACTAAGTAGGTGTTCAGAAATAAGCCAGATGAAACTAGTAAAGTTACCAAGAATAAAGCCAGATTGGTAGAAAAAGCCTACAGTCAGCAAGAGGGCGTTGAATATAATGAAACATTTGCTCTAGTTGTAAGGTTAGAATTAATTAGAATGCTTCTTGCCTTTGCATCTCATAAATAAAATGAATGTGAAAAGTGCTTTCCTAAATGAATTCATAAAAGAAGAAGTTTACATTCATCAACCCCCAATTTTGAAAATCAAAACCTTCTTCATCATGTTTTTAAATTGACAAAGGCTTTTTATGGACTAAAACAAACTGTTAGGGCTAGGTATGATCGATTGAGTAATTTTCTCATAAATAATGGTTTTTCTATTAGAATCCTAGATACCACATTGTTCACTAAGTACTAAGACAATGGTTTTCTTATTGTTCAAATCTTTTTTAATGATATTATTTTTGGTGCTACTAATGATCTGCTTTGTCAAGAGTTTGCCAAAAAAAAAAAAATAGGAATTTGAGATGAGCTTAATAGGAGAGCTCAACTTCTTTTTGGGACTTCAAGTGAAGCAAACTCATAAAGGGACATTCATCTCGCAAGAAAAGTATACAAAAGTATTTTTAGAGAAGTTTGGAATGAGTGAATGCAACCTTGTAACCACACCCATCACAAACACTAGACTGAAACTTGATAAGGACAATACGAGCTTAGATGAAAAAGTCTACAGAGGTATGATTGGTAGTTTACTTTATTTAACCACAAGCCATCCAGATATTATGTTCTCAACCTAGTTTGACCTAAAGTAATCCCATTTGAATACTGTTAAAAGAATATTCTGATATCTTAAGGGAACATTTAACTATAGCTTATCGTATCCATGCTCTAAATCTTTTAATTTCATAAGCTATTCTAATATCGATTATACTGGTCGTAAGATAGATAGGAAAAGTACTAGTGGTGGTTGTCAACTGTTGGAAAATTGTCTGGTTGGTGTAGCAAAAAGCAAATTCTAGTTACATTATCTACAATTGAGGTAAAATATATGGCCTTGGGCAATTGTTGCGCTTAGATATTATGGATGAAACATATTCTGCATGATTTTGGTATTAATGTGCCTTGTGTGCCCATTCTATGTGACAGTTTCTGTGCTATTAGTAATATGGGATTGCCCAGCAGGCCCAACCTAACAAATTATTGACTTCAAAAAAGGTCCCCAGGCCTACTTAACATGCATAACTCAACATCGCTTCTAGACCCAACTGGGTTAAATCACTCGACCATAGTTATTTGGTCAAATGGATTACTCTCGACTGTATCCAATGGGAGGTTTCAAGCTACTTGGTCCGTCCAACCATCTCCCTAGTCGATCGCTCTATCTATTCAACCATTGTTGACCAGAGTGCTCACTCCAACACTACTCATATCTTTGTCGTATTTAATGTTCTGACAAGCAACATACCTCCCCATCAATGGCGCATGCCATCCAGCATAGTATCTGCCACCAACTTTGCCACTAACGTTGGTAGGAAGACGCCTACCCAGAGTATTGTTCACCTTAGAAATCAGGAAATGATGCCACCTGGAATAGTATTGGGATTTAAAATGACCAATAACCCCTAAGTAAGGATAAGAGCCTTGTACACTTGATACAGGCATTTTAGACATATTATACACTGAGATAAGGTTATAAATACCTCGCTTATGGCCACACTTCAAGTAATACCATATTCACTTTACGCTTCCACTCTTATGTTCTTTTATCTTATCTCGATTAGAACTAACTTGAGCGTCAAAGTACCTTCATCGGGGGCACATTGACTAGTTTGACATTTGCTATTTATTGCAAACCTCAAACCTCAAAGAATATTGCGATTGGATTGTTCGATCTCTCTGGTCATATCAGCCCAAACACCACTCGATTCACTATAAATGACTTTCAACCTACACCGTTTAAGGTTGGAGACCTCATTCTCAAAAAGGTGAAAGTTTCTAAGAATGTTGGCAAACTTTACCTAAAATGGGAAGGATCCTATACCATTGTAAAAGTATCAAAGCATAATGCTTATAGACTTGCTAATACGAATAGGGATGAGCCCTCACCCATGGAACGCCAACAACTTGAGAAAATTCTACATTTGAAATTGTATTGTAATAATTCTCATATCTTGAGATATGAATAAAGTTTCAACAGCACTGCTACCATTTGTTTACATTATCATAGTCTTATCCATCTCGCACCATTGCAAGTACCAAGTCAAGCCTGTAGTTGATGAATAAACAGTTTCATGCTGCCACTTAAGTACCAAGTCGACCCCATAGTCAATGAATAAGCAACTTCATGTTGCCACTCAAGTACCGAGTCGACCCTGTAGTCGACAAATAAGCAGCTTTATGCTACCACTCAAGTATCAAGTTGACCTCTTAGTTGATGAATAAACAGCTTCATACTGCCACTCAAGTATCAAGTTAATCCCATAGTAAAAAAATAAGCATCCTTATGTTGCCACTCAAGGTCTAAGTCAACCCTATAGTCGACAAATAAGTAACTCCATGTTACCACTAAAGTTTCAAGCCGATCCTACAGTTGACGAACAAGCAGCTTCTCACTGCCACTCAAGTATCAAGTTGATAGAGTAGTCAACCCTAATGCAGTTTTACACTGCCACACAAAAGTCTAACATTGACTGCATAGTCAACACAGAAGCAACCGCATCTGTCTAGTCAAATTTTGAGTTTAACCCGCAGTTGACGCAACACTAAAGTTCTAAATTGACCATGCAGTTGACCCCAAACATCTACATGTTATAAACTTAAAAGCTTTTTAGCCTAAACTATATAATCGACCAAGTAGTTGATTAACAGGTCAACCATAAAATAATGAAAATTGACTGTAAAGACGAGAGCACATTAGCAAGACCATGCGTATCTCTCAACACTAATCAAAAATTGACAACAAAGTTGTTGAAGGTTGTGTTAAATTTTATGGATAACCAACATTGGTTGTTAACTATTCACTTATGCAATCGCAAAAGTAAAGTTGTATTCGACAAGAAAGACGTGAACTCTACGTCATTCGACAACAAAGATGTAAAGAAGATCTTTCATTGAATAGAAGATTCATTACAATCAAATTTCTATTACCAAAAACAAAAGTAAAAATAAAGAAAAAACATCAAATGAGCAGCACATAAATGGGGCATCAACTCTGGTTTAACCTTGCTTGGTCGCCCTCTGGCTAGTCTTGATCAAGCTCCAACAGTACAGACACGAGCAGTTAAATCGCTTGAGGTGGTTGAGAAGGCCCAGTCTTAGTTGAACGTAGCATGTATTATGCGATGTCAACCTGCTCCTTCCTCAGTTGGACGGTGAGGTCCTCAATGAAAGTAAATTCGCTCGCCAACTCATTCAGCTTGGCCTCAACCTCAGCTTATTTCTTATAAGCCTCAACTACTAGTTCAATGGGGGCATTTATTATTGTGTCTTTCTCCCCGGCTCCATCAACCCCACCCTCCTTAGATTTGGAGTAAAGCTACAAATTATCATCAAGAGTAGGGCTTAGTCTTATCATCGAGTCGAAAAGTATAGCTTAGGCACTCGAGTTGCTTGACTGACTTATGGAATGCATCGTAAGCATTGTCAATTGACATAATTATGCTCGTATTCTAAAAATTTGAGCTCAATATAAATAACTCCACTGTCTCCCACGGCATTATGGGGAGCTATCGAGTAAAGGCCTCTCACACCTCATTAAGCGCATTTGCGTGACTAGCTACTCGACTTGAGGAGTAGCTCACCTACAGGTCTAAATGAGCTTTCTTTTGTATGGAGGCATTCAACTCTTTTCCTCGATCACCTGCACAAGTTACTGATCTTTAGAACTCAACTGCACTTTGAGGTCCGCCACTTCCTTTGTTAGTTATTTAACCTGGAGTTAAGAAGACTCAAGCTAAAATTTGAGGATTTCTGCATCTCCTCCCTCTTGTAGCTCCTCTTGATCAGTCAAAACTAGCTCTACCAAGTGGTAAAAGTTATAACCCAACTGGCTCACCTGAAATAAAGAGCTAATTTTTTGAAATAAAATTCAATGAGAAATAGTTGAACTCACACTTACCAGATTGCAATGGTAAGCCAGAGCATGGAGTGCTCCAACCTAACTCAGCTACATTAGTTTCCATTGGTCCTTGGTGAAGTGCCTAATGACCATCCACTTGACGGGGTCAGGGCCTGCCATCCCTAATTAAATCATAAAGGTCTAATCAGTTACCTCCATGGTAGGATCGAGCCCAAAGTGGGGCAATTCCAGCTGGGGCAGTTGAAATAATACCCCATCACCATGCTTGCCAAATAAGTCATAGCTTGCCACCGCTTTCTACTTCTCCTTATCGCCCATTGTCCTATTGGGCACTAGACCTTTTTGTTCAATCAACTATCTTTTACCTCGACCCACAGGGCTACTTTGAATGCACACCTCTGGTTAAGCGGGTTGAGGCTAGGGTGGTTTTTTAGTTTAGGGCGCAATTAGGATGGTGGTTGATCAGGTCAAGGGTATAGGTTCTTCCGTAGCTGTATGTCGTTTAGCAGTAGCCCCTCAATGATGCTCTTCATTTCTTTGAGCTCTTGTTGTAGCTTCTACTCAACTATGGGCCATTATCTCTTCTAGATTTGCCAACAAAGATAAAACAAAAACCATTAGAATCGGGCAAAAAGAATAAAATTTACAGTTAACACAATCAATGAGGTTCTCTACCTAGTTGATTATCCATGAGTAGGTCGAGCTCGGTTAGCGATAGGCCAACTAACACTAAATACCTCTCTTCGGTCAAAACTAAAGCCTCCATATGCCTAAATTTGACCAGGTCCAAGATAAAGGTGTTAGGCTAACTAAGTATTTGTTTCCCTAGCATTTCCATATGCCCTCTCCACCACTCCCTCAAAATTTAAAATCTCCTGGCCTTCAAATATAAAAAAGTATTTTTTTCCACTCCTAGCCATATAAGGAGAAAGGGGCTATTAGGAACTTTCGACGTGGGTGCACCATCAGATAATAGAAGTTGAACTCTTCTGTACTAGCTGACTTCTGAGATATTGGTAAATAAAATAAGTTGAAAAAGTTGGCAAAAGAGATTGGCTAGTTGAACACGTGCATTAGCACAACAAAGCTATAAATGGTGGCAAAATATTTGGGAAAAAGTTGGTTCTGTAGACCTCAAGGCCCATCAGGAGGTCGACTATAACTTGGGCTAAAGAAAACCTAAGTCCATACCTCAAGCTCTCAACGAACACCGTTATGCATCCCCTAGGAGGTCGATGCATCCTACCCCAAGCCCCAGGAACCAAAAGTTCATACTTATTCGAAATGTGGAACATTTCCCTAATTCGCACTAGGTCAGTAGGGGATATTTTGAAGACTATTTCACTATAATGGTTAGGTGTAAATAATAAATCCTGCATTGCAAGGGCTTCACTAGGGCTAGCCTTACCCCTAGAGATAGCTCTCTCCATGCTCAAGCTACTTGAGGTCGAGCTATCGCTCAATGAACTATCAAAACTACTCTCACATGTGCTTTCAGGTGCACTTTTAACCCTAATTTTCCCTTAGAACGGTACACCATTAGACTTAGTGTTCTCATTATTTGAAGCACTAGACATTTTCGCAAAGAAAAATGAAGAAAAGCATAAACGGGTTGAAAGACTTATAGCAGATGGCTTGAAAACTCTAAGTGTAGAAAGGACTTAGAGAGCTTGGAAAGTAAGAACTCGACTAGAGCAAATTTCAGCAAAAGTGTAAAATGGGTGTCTCTACCCCCATATTTATAGGCATTTAGATGCAGAAACCTAAGCGGCAATAATAATTATACTGTTATCCCTTAGCTCTTCATATTTTGTGATGTTACTGGCATATTAATGCATGAAAACCATCAAAAATCCTAGTCGTGTGTTCAGAAACCCTGGTTGAGCATTCAAAAACCCTAGTCGAGAGGTCAAAACCTTGGTCGAATAAGCATAGCTACTATAAAATCATCATAATCGCCATAACTGTCATTCAGTTATCTACTCCCTACTTTTGCTCATCGACAAGCTCGATCAAGACAGCGAATGAGAGGGACTCATGATATGGAATAGTCCAGTAGGCCCAGCTTAATAAATTATCAACCTTAGAGAAGGCCCCCAAGCCTACTTAACGTGATAGCATAACATCGTTTTTGGACCCATCTAGGCTAGGTCGAATCAGTCGACCTTAGTTATCTAGTCAAATGGATTATTCTCAACCGCATCCAATAGGAAGCTTCAAGCCACTTGGTCCATTCAATCATCTCCCTAGTCGATCACCCTATTTGCTCGACCATTATTGGCTAAAGTGCTCACTCCAGCACTGACTGATATCCTTGTTGCATTTAATGTTTTGACAAGCAGCAAATCTCCGTATTAATGGCCTATGCCACCCGATACAGTATCTGTCACCAACCCTACTACCAACTTTAGTAGGGAGGCGTTTACCTAGAGTACTGTTTATACTAGAAACTAGGAGATGATGCCATTTGGAATAATACCAGGATTGAAAATGACCAATAACCCCCAAGTAAGGACAATCTACACCTGATAAGGGCATTTTAGACATATTACACACTGAGAGAAGGCTATTTATACCTCACTTCCAACCACACTTTAGATAATACCATATTCACTCTATTTTCCCACTTTTCTGTTCGATTATCTTATCTCGAGCATAACTAACTTAAGCGTTGGAGTGCCTTCACCAAGGCACCTTAGCTAGTTTGATGTTTGTTGTTCATTGCAGATCTTAGACCTTGAAGAATATTATGATTGGATCATTCAAATTCTCTGGTCAGATTAGCCCAAACACTACCCGATTCACTATATACAACTTTCAACCTCATCAATTAGCATTTCTAAAAATTCAATTATGCATTCACGCACAAAACATATTGCAATTAAGCATTGTTTCTTGCATGAGCTTTTGAATAAAGGTGATATATCAATTAATTTTGTTTCCACCAAATATTAGCTTGTAGATATTTTTATCAAAGCTTTAGAAGAAAAAACCAATTGTGTGCATTATAGAAAAATTAGGAATTAAAAAAAAAATTGGTGGGATTTGCTAACTTATTTAAATTTAGCAATTATTCCTTCTTGAAAACTGCTTGATAATATGCTCAATTTTTCTTCCCTTCCTATCATTTTTATTTGCAAAATTCTTAGCTATTATGTTTAATAACTGATTCAATTTCCAAACATACAATTTTCAAATCCTTTTTTACTTCTAAAACTAATTCATCATCTTTCTTCACACATCAAAACTCTCTTCTCGTGTTTTCTCTCTTCTTCCAAATTTTTGCAGTAGAAAAATCTCCTCATCTTTTGATTTTCCTAAAAATGCCAAAGAAAGGAAGCTCCTAGTCAACTGGACCTTCATCATCAAAGAAAAAGAAACTTCCCTCTTCATTATTTGGACTTGCTTCTCTTGAAGTATCTAAAGCCCTTCTTCTGCTAAAATGATACAATAACTCAAGCTCTAATGATGAAAAAATCATCTTCCTCTAATAAACATAAGTTCTTGGGGATTGAGGAACCTGGGATTAAGGACACTCCTATGGGTTCTCCTGAAAAATCAAGTGGTTTAAATAAGGGACTGTCAAGCCCTAAATCCTCTATTCTAGTCAATTTTGAAGAAACTATTGACTAGAATTTTAGTAAGATTCTTTCTTCTCTCAAATTCCTTTATGCTAAAGCTAAAAATTGCCTTTGTCAGAACATTTATAGCCAAAATTTAAATAGGGGAAGAGCGATTAATTTTGATTCATTGCTAAAATATCCTGTCATTGATCTTGTGTGTAAACTCAAATAGGACAATTTTATGAAACTTGATGAAAGATCCTATCTATATTTAGTGTTGTTTTAATCAAATTTTACCTTCATTAAATATGAAAATGATGTTTCCATTGAATCTTATGTCAATGGGAAAAGGATTGTGCTATCTTCATTAAGTTTGAGCTTCATACTTGATCTTCCTTATGATGGTACTAAGTTTTTTAATTTTAGAGACTTGTCTAATATTGATATTTTCTATGATAAAATCACCAAAATATTTTGGGGCGATAAGCAATTTTCTTTATCTGGTGGGGCTGCTTTAAACAAATTGAAGATTCAACATATTCTACACCATAAAATGCTTAGATGTACTATTTTTTCCTCTTTGGTATCTAGTGGTGGTCACTCTGTTGATCAAAACTCCATGAATCTTTATGTGATGGCTAAGGCTATTAGGCAAGAACTAGTTAACATTGGCTTTATAATTCTAAAATACATGGTCTATTCATTTTCCCATCAATCTAAAAATCATCCCTAATCGATGATCCTTACTTAAATTTTTAAGCATGAGTGGAGTTTTCTTATTAGATTCTTGGATTGAGGAGAAGTATGATCATAAAATCTTAGATGTGGCTAGCCTTAGAAAGATGTAAATCCTGTATACTAAGGATAATGGATGGTTTAGGGGTGTTGGCAGAACTACTAGTGCAGTATATAGCTTCGACCCCAAAAAACCAAAATTCCAGTATCTATTAGCCTAGAATCTAAAGAATCAGTCCTATTCACCCCACTCTCATTAAAACACCAGGAAGGGCTCAAGGAAACCTAGTGAGGTGGATGCTGGACTTGAAGCTAAGATAAATGAGCTTATTAAAATTGTGGAGACTCTTGCCAAGCGTCTAGAAATACCTGTTGATTCCTTGGATTACAAGCTTGAGCATTTTCTACATAAATCTAGTTGCACTTGTACTAATGTAATTCAATTGAAGGAAAAAGTTAGAGCTTACCTAAATGCTTCTTAAGCTTTTTTTGATTATGAAGGGAGAGAGTAAAAAATTTGTTGTTTGAAATTCGAAACTCTTAGTTTGTCTGCTGGAACATATCCCTATTTCTAGACTTTTTATCTACTTAGATGATGAACTATTTTATGTCTTGTAAACTTATTAGCTTTTGATGACTAAGCCTCTTATATGAATGATACCAATTATTATTCTAGTATCTGTTGGTATTTGTTATTGTTTCTCTAGTTTCTTTAGTACATAAACAAGGGGAGCATAAATTGCTCTTAATAGGGAAAAGCACAAGTTGGTAGAACTAGACTCATAGACAAGGAGAGTTCAAATGATATCCTTCCTCTCTATTCGAATTTTGTCATCACCTAAAAAGGGAGATTGTTAACCCCTTGATAATTTATATGGTTTTGATTATGACAAAATTGCAATTCCTAAAATTATATGCTGAAAGAATGTAATAGAATTATGAATATCTTTCCATATTATCTGCTAGAATCTGTTTTCGTGTTGTAACTTACTTTCCAAATTTAAAAGATCTCATAAAAATTCTAACTTGATTCATATGTCTATAATTTAGGAAAACAAAATTCATATGAAGCTGTAATTATTGATATATATGCAATTTAAGGAACTAACGCATGTCTACTAAAATATCATATTTTCTTATTTAATACCAATAAACACTTACCTTAATAAGAACTTATAGTGTTGGACATAAGCATATAAAACTAAAAATATGCAACATTGAAAAAGAGTGAATCACTTAGTCGGGCAAGAACTTTGTTAAGTATCTTGAGTTGTGTCATACTCTCATACATGTTTTGTGCTTAGGTATTGTTAATTCCTTGCTCTATGTGTGTTTTTGACAAACCTTATGGTGAAGAAGGTCAAGTGGAGCTTGCCTTCAATGGACCTTGAGGAGATGAGACAAGTTGATTTGTGTCTTGAAAGACCTAGTGGTGAAGAGGGATGAGAGTAGTACATGCTCTTGAAGGTTCCCATAAAGAGAATAAATTGGCACTTGATTGCTCTAAGGACCTTTAGGTGAAGAAATTAACAGGACGGTACTGTTTAGAATCTTCTGCATTGTTCTTAGTTCCAATTTGGAAGAAGAGTCTAGATTTTGCCGTACGGAGTGGCAGTAGCTTATGCATCACTCCACATAAGTTTGTGCAAGTAAATTTAGTAGAAGCTCCCTTGAACCTATTTACAAAGTAGTTGGTTTCACAGTACTCTAGAATCTGCCTTATACAGTTTAGAATTCCAGTTTAGCTCTTGCGAATGGCTAGTTTTTCACCCTGCTAGGAAATTTCTAATCCTTTTAATTTTCTTACTATCAAATTGCTATTATTACTTGTAAAAATATTCTTGCATATTAATTAATTTGACAGGTTTGAAACCCTAAGTGAAAACTTAGGTAGAGGAATAGGCTTACCAAACCTCTATAACTATTAATGTCATTTTACTTTTATTCTACTGCTTTATTTATTACTGATTTTACGGGTAGCTTAACTAATACTTACAAATTCTAGTTATAATTAAAGCAGTTTTCTACAAAAGATTTAAACTATTTTGAAAAGACAAAAAGTATTTTGAGTGATAGACTTTTACTGCACTAAAATCCCTTAGGCCTAATTCACCTCCCTTTTAGGCTTATAATCACTCACAGAATAAGCTCGGGTTCACCATTGATTTCTCCTGTCTTTCTCTTTTTCATTCTTTCGTGTATCATATTGGTGAATGTGTTTGTTAATTCGTTCTCAATTGCATTTGCCCTCATGTATTTCTTGGTTGGCAAGTACCTAAACAAAGAAACGCCAATGTGAAAATTTGAGAGAGACTTGTTTTTCCGATCATGCTGATCTACTAAAATGTTTTCTTATTAGCCATAACTTGCTGCTCTCCAGGAATGCTGGAAGGCTGGGCCTGGTTCGTGATATGTGTCAGCTCGGAGATGATATTGAAGTTCCTTCTTACTAATCCGTTGAAGGGTGTGATTAATAATGCGCGCGGCACTACAGAGCCAGTGTAGTCTGGGAGATATGGAAAAACGTCGACCACTCGGCCTCGGTTGATGTAGTTCAATTTCTAGGATACTAATCCTTTTTGACGCTGTTTCATTAAATCTAATTCAATTACTAGTAAACCCTTCTAATTAAGTTGTTTTTCATGGTCATGAAGTTGAAAAGCACAGAGGCTGTCTAACGATTCTTCTACCATAGTGTTTATATTAGTGTATATCAATGGAAGAAATAAAAAACATTTAATAGGCTGAAAGGCAATGCTTCTCTAATTTAAGTATTCCGGGTAAAGCCAAAAGTGTTAGATCTGCCATCGTTTGCAGCAAAGTGTCTTAATAGTTTGCGAGTCAGTTATTTTTATTTTAGAACGCGTTAACGCTTCATAGGTCAATTATTTTTTGTATGGAAAAAATTTTCATGTAACTTACGTTTTAATGAAATTATGATGAGTGTAATTTGAACAATACAGTTATGGCTAATTTCGCACAAGTTCAAATTGTTCGTCCTATTCTAAGTTTTTTAACTTTAAAAGAGGAGGAGAAGAGGAAGAACCCAACTGTGGTGGGAGGAGACTGAAAATGGTCTAAAAGCATAGTCTTGAAATTTTATCTCTCAATCTATTTAAATTGTTAGGTAATTTTTGATTCATGTGATTACCAATTACGGATACTAAAGTTGAATTAAATATATCCTTTATACCTATTATTAAGCGATATTTATGTGTTTCGTTACACGTGTTATGAATCCAAGAGTAATTACTACTCTCAGTATTTTAAAATTTTAATTTAATTGGTCTAGTGGCATTGTTCTCATACTTATTTGTATGAATGTTGGGTTCAAATCCTACAAACCTTTTATCTGCGTAAAATAAAAGGAAAAAAATAATTTTAGATGACTATTGCCCTTAAAAAAATGACTGTAAATTAATAGAATGACATTATTATTTTAATTGGTCATGGTAGTTAAAAAAGATACTTCTATATTAAAAATAAAGTTTAATTTTGTAAGTGAGTATCAATAAAATTTAGAAATATATGGTATAGACATTTTTTAATTTGATCAACCGGTTGCGTATATGACATTTAAATTAAAAAGATTAGAATAAATTAAAAGTGACTGTGTATAATTTTATGGATGGCAACTGGACTATCTCAAAAGGATTAGATAAAACTGGAGAACAATCTAACTGAATCCTAATTCACGGATAGATGCACTAAATCTATATTATCTATATTATAAGTATCTATCGCCTATTGACAAGTCTTTAGGTGGTCTTCTTAGAATGCTTTCATTTAATTTTTTTTAATTTCTAATAAATATACGATAGTTTTCTTTTCTTTTCTCTAATATTTTTTTTCTCTTCAATTATTTACTCTTTTTTTTTTCTACCTTAGTTTTTGTTCCTTTTACTTCCATAAAAATTTAAATAAGTATATCTAAAATGTTAAAAAATTAAAATTTTAGTAATATATATAAAAGTAAACAAAATGTACATTATAAAATTTTAGCATATGGTTTGAGTGTGCTCAATTTTAGTAAATAATATATATATATATATATATTTATATGTGGAAGGTTAAATAAATCAGTATCACTTTTAAGCATAGTACGCGATCCGGTCATTTGAGATTATATTCATATGTGGACGATTAATTAATCGGTCATAATATTATTTGTGTACCTAATGGATGATTATATTGTCCTTATTCTTAATAGGTAGTCTACTAGTCTATGAGTTATTTTACGTGTTTTTTGAGTGCATTTTGACAAGTAGTGAGCATCGTTTTCATAATTTCCGTAGAAAAAAATACCTTCAAAAGATGATTGTTATTAAGAAAAAGAAAGATCAATCATTAATCAAAGATCAAAGAAAAATAATGAGTGTTTGAATTTTAGCACTAAAATACATACGGCGAATATCCTCTTTTAATCAAAATTCTATGCAATATATATTTATATGGTAAGTTTAACAATAAATCTTCTTGTCTGTAAATATCAAAATTACAAAACAAGAAAAAATTATACAAATAAAATTAAAATCAATCAATCAATCAATCAATCAATCAAATGTGGATTTTATCTCTAATTTAATCTTCTAATTTTTTCCTTCTAAATATAATTTTGAATTGAGCTCTGCAAATATGCCTTAAACGCCGTGAATTTTCTTTAAATTTGATTTAAATAAAATATTGCCAACTTGAGGGCTTCGCATCTTAATCTCAAATCAAACACTAAAAATATATGAATTCCATGAAGAATGCTTTGAACGCCGTGAATCTCCCTGAATTTGCTTGAGAGAATTGCTGGACTCCTTCCAAGTTTTTTTCATTTGCTGAAATTTGTGTTGTGTGTAGAATAAGCTTTGATCACCCCCTTTATATAGGCACTTGATGGGAGACTTCTAAATTGTCTTGAACTCCTTTGACGATTATTTTTTCCATAAGATAATATCAAATATCAAGAGATAATATAAGATGTCTTTAATTTAATAATATTAAATATAAGAAAATAATATCAATATCAAGAGATAATATCAAATATCTTTGATTTGATTGGTTCATAGGTATAGACACTCTATCTTTGACACTTATCAATATTATATTTGAGTATAAAATAAATACTAAATCATTAATTAAAATTAACTATTTATCTTTTGAAATTAAGTTTAGTAAATTTCAAGAAATAAATAAAAACTTTAAATTAATATCTAGCACATTATTTTACACGTGTCACCTTTCAATTGACCAAAAATTAACATGTATACAAATGCCCCCACTTCAAGACTTGGTGGAAGATGTGTCGATAACCCACAAAAGAGGCAAGGCTTGAAGTATTTGATAATTTTTCCTTTTCTCTTCATTTTTCACATGTGTTTGCAATAAGAACATCCTTGAAGCACTCCTCGAGCTATGGTACCCACTAAGAAGGTCAAGTATAACATAATTTAAAGTAAATATCCTTTTGAGGAGGGTGCCGTATACATTTTATACTCGTGCGGGTCAAAAGCAACATGCAGTTTGAGCTCATGCATTAAGGAACATATTTAAATTAAATAGACATTTTATACTCGTGTCAAGGAGTCCACTTGAATTTGGTTGATAATTTATATTCATATCAAGGAGTTTACTTGAGTTTAACTTAATAGATAGTTTACACTCTTTTTAAGGAGTACATGGAGAGAATTTGAATATTTAGATAGTTTATACTCATACCTAGGAGCCTTATTGAAAGTTTAAGCTCATATCAAGGAGCACATGGGGAGACTTTGAATATTTAAATAGTTTATGCTCGTACCTTGGAGCCTTATTGAAAGTTTAAGTTCATATCAAGGAGCACATGGGAAAACTTTAACTTGAGAATTTCATATAGTTTTTGCTCATATCTAGGAGCATTTGGAATTTGAAGACTTAAGCTTTAGACTTGAAGACTTGAAGATTTGAGTTTTTGATTTGAAAACTTAAAGACTTGAGTCTTGAATTTGGACATTTGGAGACTTGAGTCTTGAATTTGAAGACTTGAGTCGTGGATTTAGAGATTTGTAGACTTGAGTTTTGAATTTGAAAACTTTAAATCTTGAGCTTTGCTTGAATACTTAAAAACTTGAGATATGATCTTGAATTTGAAGACTTGGAGACTTGAGTCTTTGATTTGGGGACTTAAAAATTTGAGTCTTGGACTTAGAGACTTGAGTCTTGACTTAAAGTCTAGGAAACTTGAGTCTTAACTTGAAGTTTTGGAAACTTGAGTCATGAATTTTAGAGACTAGGAGACTTGAGTTTGTATTTGAAGACTTGAGTTTGAATTTGGAGACTTGAAGATTTGAGTCTTGAATTTGAAGACTTGGAGACTTGAGTCATGGATTTGGAGACATGGAGACTTTAAAATTTTAGATAGTTTGTGCTCTTATCTGAGAACATTATTGATAATTTAGGCTCATATCAAGGAGAATATGAAATTTAAACATGAAAATTGATTGCCCCCAACATCAGCATCATCATCGGCATCACTTAAACTTCTTATTCATTAAAATCCATGTTCATTTCAATATTATGCGTACAAGTTGCCAAATCTTCCAACGTTTTTGGTTTAATTCCTTAAAATATGTAACAAAGACTCCAATGCATTCATTGGATGCACATCTCAATGGCTGAAGCCTCTAATAATTGGTCTTTGCAGTTAAGATTCAAATTTTTCTAATGATTGATGTAGTCAATGACAGGTTCTTCTTTCCATTAGCAAGAGTTGATGAATTCAATCATGCAAATTGTCCTTCGAGTGCTGTAGAAATGATTGAGGAACTCTTGTTCCAGGTGCCCCTAACTATGAATGAAGCATGCCTCCAAGTCAATATACCAATCAAAAGCATCGTCCTTTAATGATCAAACAAACTGCTTGACTAGATGATCTCCATGTGTCTCAGCATTATTACAAGTCTCAATGAAATGAGTCATATGCTGCTTTGGGTTGCCTTTGTCATCAAATTGCAGAAACTTTGGGGGTTGGTAACCAATTGGCATCTTCAAGTTGTCAATCCTTTGAGTATATGGCTAGGAATAAGTCATAGATGACTTAGAACTTTCATCAAACTTGTCTTTGATAGTCTCCATAATGAACTCTTTCAATGGGTTAATGGGAATTAGTCCATCAAAGGAAACTTGTAGTTCTTTATTTGCAGTCTTTTTATTTTCAGCTGGCTGCTTCTTTGTGGATGTTTTGCCTTCATCCTAAGCTTCAATCTATTTCTCCACCATGCAGCTGGTTTTAGGATTGTCCACTTTGCTCATGAATTTAGATATTTGAAAGTCTCACTCTTAGACGTGCTTCGTGAGTGCTTTAATAGCCTTCGCCAAATTTGCAATTTGCTCTTCCAAGGTTGTAGCACTTGTCACCATCACCATCTCCATACTTGAGGAATTTGAAGTTGAGTGGAGAATGGATGATGCAAATCCTTTCTTTGAGCCTCCAACGTCTTTATTCATATCAATAGAATATGGCAACAACTTTTCCACAACAAGTAAAGGAGCCACTTTCGAAGATGATTGCAATTTCTTAGATGTACTTTTTGTGATGATGCCAACACTTTTTGCTCCAGCACTTAAGGAACCTTAGGTAGTAATTTTCAATGTAACAGTCTTGTTGGCGGCCATTTGATACTTCAATTTTGATGAAGGAAAGAGATGAAAGGTAGAGATTGTTCCACTAGGTGTGCCAAAATTTGTAACAACAAAATTTCTTATCTACAAAAATCAAAATTACAAAATAAAAAAAAATTGTACAAATAAAATCAAAATCAATCAATCAATCAATCAATCAAATGTGGATTCCATTTCTAATATAATCCTCTGATTCTTCTCTTCTAAATATAAGTTTGAATTGAGCTCCACAAATATGCCTTAAATGATGTGAATTTTCTTTAAATTTGATTTGAATAAAATAACACCAACTTAAGGGCTTCGCATCTTAATCTCAAATCAAACGCTAAAAATATATGAATTCCACAAAGAACGCCTTGAACATCGTGGATTTCCTTGAATTTGCTTGAGAGAATTGCTGGACTCCTTCCAAATTTCTCTTGTCTGCTAGAATTTGTGTTGTGTGTGGAATGAGCTTTGGTCACCTCATTTACATAGGTACTTGATGGGAGACTTCTAGATTATCTTGAACTCTTTCGACGATTATCCTTTCGATAATATAATATCAAATATCAAGAGATAATATAAGATATCTTTGATTTGATAATATCAAATATCTTTGATTTGATTGGCACATAGGTATAGACACTCCATCTTTGACACTTGTTAATATTTAATTTGAGTATAAAGTAAATATTAAATTATTAATTAAGATTAACTATTTATCTTTTGAAATTATATTTATTAAATTTCAAGAAAGAAATAGAAATTTTAAATTAATATCTAGAACATTATTTTATACGTGTCACCTTTCAATTGGCCAAAAATTAACATGTAGGAGCCTTGGGAAGTTTCCTTTTAAATAACTTGGAATACTTACCTGTTAAAAGCACAATTACTTATTAAACAAAACATGAAATTTATTGAAAACAACAAACGTACTTTAATTGGAGTATTAAACATATACTTATAGTTTTAAAAATGGTTATAGTTCAAAACTTTTTTTTAATTAAAATATACAAATCTTGTCATAAATTATAGTGAGAATCTTTAGATTGTTATCATATCGATGTTACTAATTATTAATGGTGATAATTTAAAATATTAATTTTTGTTACTATTTACTTAAAGGATGCGGCAGCCCTAAAGTAGCTCAACTCAAAGCATGGACGCAGAAGGAGCCCCAGCTGGCATGGTGAACCATCCTTATATAGCAGCAACTAGCTGTTGCATTTATATGTGAACAAGGGGTATGCTGGTTCCTGCGAAGGAGATACAAGGTGGATTAAGGAAGTGTGACTACATTATTGTTTGGCGAATTTTTTGTCTAAGGCGAAACCCTAGACCTGGAGTTCGGTTGTGCTAGGCCTTAGAGACGGCTAGTCTTAGGCTAGTCAACAAAATAAAAATTATTGTCACTTAAAAAATATTATTAGTTTCAAATTAAAAATTAGTTACTTAATACATATTATTAATGATAATCTTTATATTGTCTCTTATTATTTTGTCACTACTATAATATTCTTTTTTATAGTGATGACAAATATAAATGATAAATTCCATGCATTCTATCTATTTTGTCACAAATAAAACATATATAGTAGTAGCAAATATAAGTACAAATATAAGTAACAACAATTTATATATCTAATCGCATGTAGGAACTCCGATGCATATAGTTATCTTAAAAGCATCATTCAGCAAAGTTCATTAATTACATCATAATCTTTACTGTCAAAAGTAAATTTACTATCACAACTCCACTATCCAACAAAGTCTCTCAGAGTTTGACAGGAACAGCCTTGAGGGGTATAGCCTTCTGCAATGAAAGCTTAAACTTTTCGTCCATGTTCATTTCTTTTGGCTTAACTTTCCCTTCAAGTTTCCAATCGAAGTTGTGAATTAGGGAGGCCACCATGAGGTGCACCATGTGATAAGCCAAAGGCATTCCTGGACACATTCTCCTCCCTGAGCCAAACGGAATAAGCTCAAAATCTTGGCCCCTAATGTCTAATTTGTTGTCTAAAAATCTTTCAGGTTCAAACGAATCAGGATTTGACCATATACGAGAATCTCTGCCTAAGGCCCATACATTAACAAGTACTTGAGAATTTTTAGGTATTATGTAACCATCAATTTTAGTATCAGCATCAGCCTTATGAGGTACTAGTAAAGGAGCAGATGGATGAAGCCTCAAAGTTTCTTTGAATACCGCATGTAAGTATGGCAACGTAGATATGTTTGACTCTTCAACTTGTCCATTTTGGCCAATGACAATTTGAAGCTCATTCCTTGCTTTTGCCATTTTCTTTGGGTTGTGGATTAATTCTGCCATGGCCCACTCTACTGTGGCCGCACTTGTGTTTGTTCCTGCAATAAATAAATTTGAACAATTCTACAATGAAAAGGTCAAAGTTACTGCTGATTCTATGTGAGGAGCCTCTCACTCTTATTTCAATTCTAGAT
This sequence comes from Jacaranda copaia, assembly GCA_014898725.1. Lineage (NCBI taxonomy): Eukaryota > Viridiplantae > Streptophyta > Magnoliopsida > Lamiales > Bignoniaceae > Jacaranda > Jacaranda copaia. The sequence continues at coordinate 168,545 of JACGDI010001580.1, read as the reverse complement.
GGAATTCCCTCTCACAATCAGATTCCTCAGAGTTCTACTGCAATAAAACCTAGTTCATTTCCTGTTGTTTCTACTATTTCTACTTCATCCTCCAAGGGAAAATTTTCCATTAGTCTAGCACATACCAAAGTAAACACAAGAGTTCTTTTGAAAACATACGATGAAATGGACTTGAGACGTTAAACAGAGTAAAGAATGAAAAATTAGGATGAAATCCTAAACTACCAAATGTATGAAGACCTATTTTTCTAACAGTGAGAGATTGATATTTTAACATAAGTTTCTTTGCTCTGGATTTAATAGTTTTGGTCTTTATTAAATCAAAGAGCTCAGGAGGAAGACTCTTAAGAGGAAAATTTTGAAAAGAAGTGATATTGGATAGATTAGAAGGGGAAAACATGTAAATAATGGGAATATGATTCCTAGAAATGATTGGAAGAGTAGGTCTGGATAGAAAATCAGCAAGAATATTGGTTTTACCTTTGATGTGGTTAACAGTGAAAGATAACTGGGAAAACCATTCTGCCCATCTGAGAAGTTGTCTGGATGGAAGAGTGTTGGGTTTGAAACTCAACATTTTTGGAAAGGCGCTCATATCCATCTCAACATGAAAGTGATGACCAACTAGATGAAATTGAAACCTTCCTGTGCCTCGTTTGATAGCTAAGATTTCTTTGTATGTTGAATGATAATGTTGTTCAGTATTCCTGAAAAGAACCGCTTTTATATCTATAAATATTCTTTTTGCCATTAATTTCTTCAAGCAAAATAGCAGCCCAAAAAGATTCATTTGCATCTGTTTGAAGGATTCTTTTACCATCTGAAGGAATTTGCAATGGGGGTAACTTCTGGATAATCCTTTTGATGGCACACACAGCTTTCCTTTGAGCAAAAGACGATTCTAGAGGATTTTTCTTTAACATATCCTGTAAAGGCCTAATAATTGATGCAAGCCTGGGAATGAAATCTACAGCATAATTGATGACTCCCAAAAACTGTTGAATTTGTTGTTTTGATTGTAAGTCATCAGGAAATTTGAGCAATTCTGAAGCAATGTGTGGCTGCAAAGAGTATTGTCTTTCTTTGATATGCATGCCCAAAAATTCAACTTCTGGCTGAGCAACAATCATTTTCTTTTTAGCAAGCATAATTCCATAACTTTGAACCAATTCTCCAAATCGATGAAGAAGATAAGAATGTATTTTTATATCTTTAGAAAACAGGAGAATATCATCAATATAGATCAAAACATTTAGAAACAAGGATTCGAAGATTCTAACCATTGCTTTTTGAAACAACGAAGGGGCTGTTTTTAGTCCAAATGGAAGAACAGTCCACTGAAAATGGGCATTTGGAATATAAAAGGCTGTTTTATATCGATCATCAAGATGTACACTAATTTGCCAAAATCCTGCTTTTAGATCAAACTTTGAAAACATATTGGCTTTGGCCAGATTAGAAAACGAATGATTTCTGATTTGGAGAGAAAACTTTTCATCTATAAGGAAACAGTTAAGTGGCTTGTAATTGATAACAAGTCTCATCTTTCCTCTCGCCTATTCTGACATTTTATTAACATAGAATGCTTAACTAGCCCATGGAGAGTTTGTGGATTCAATAAAACCTTCATCTCGTAACTGGGCTAATTCTTTCAGGGCCAACTCCATCTGATCAGGTGGCATTCCTGGGTGACTTGCTTTAGTAGGATTAACATTTACATCCTTTTTAAAGGGCAGTTGTACAAAGAACTCTGAATTTTTTCAAAGAGGATGTGTGCATTTATGAAGGAATTTTGAATGAGATTCTGCACAACAATCTCTTACTAGACTGACATGAATTTCAAAAACAGTGTCGACATAGGAGGTAATATTATATTGTGGTTTGATATAAGAAAGAAAATAGGATTTAGAACGAAGACCTTCAGGTTTTGGAACAACCTTTTTCTCCCATAATTGTTTAATAATATCAAACCCAATAATAATATCTGTTCTGGGTAAGGTAGAACCAAGGAATTTGTGGGTTAAAGATAATTTAGGAAAAAACTAAATTTTAACAGGTTTGCTAATTAAACCAATAGACAATATTTCACTATTAGCAACCTGAAAAACTTCATGATGTTTTTTTTAGAAAGAGGTAGGGAGCTTATTTGGATTGAGAATAGAACTAGAAGCTCCTGTATTAAGAAATCCAACAACAGTTATTAGGTTATCAAATTTTTAAGGAATAATTTGTACCTGGATAAAAGGTACAGCAAAAGCCAATCCGATCAACTTGATTCCAAAAATTGAAAATATTTCCTCAGTAGTTTTCTCATCGGAATCTGAATCTTCATCAGAAATTTCTTCAAGAGTGAACAGAGTTTGTTCAGAAGGCTCTGCTTTCTTAGAGAAAATAGACTCTAAATCATCTTACTCAAGGTCGCACTGCGTGAGCTGAAAAATCTCCTTGAGAATCTTATCTCTTCTTTTATTCGAACAAAATTTTGCCCAGTGTCCTCGCTTATGAAAAATATGGCATCTATCTCCCTTGTTTTTTGTGAACTTTCTTTGAAAGAAACGTCTTCTTTTCTTGGGCATCCATTGTTGATTGTGTTTCCTTGGTTTTCTTTGATTCTTGTAGGACTTTGTAAGATAATGGCACTTCTCTGTTTTACATTTGATTTGCAAATCTTTTCGACCACATTCCTTAGAGAATTTCTTTCCTGTCTCTTGAAATTCTTTAAAGAACTTCTAATTATTGCATAACCTGTCAAGAGCTTTGAACACAAATTGATAGACTTCTCCCAAGAAAATATCTGTAGGAGTTTTCCCTCGAAGCTCAATTAATTTTAAAGCTTCTTGACCAAGAGACTCAGTAATAGAGTTTAAATAGGCCTGTTTAAGATTTGGATTATCCATCCCACCAAGAATATAAAACCTTTGTGACATTCTTTAGAAATATTTTTCCAAATTTTTTCTTTTGAATGAACAGCACCTCATTTTGAAAAACTCCTCTCTGGCTGCATCAACATAGTTTTGATATTGACTAAGAAACTCAACATAGATATAATTCATAAAAATTTCTATGTTTGGTGAGTTTCTAGCTTGTATATGTCGATAGTCTCCCAAAGCATACCACCATTCTTTCAAGGTACCAATCAGCTTTGCTGTAAAGCCATTTATTATTTCTGTGAGTGTAGCATATGGTTTTTGAAGTTTGGTGACATACTAAGGCATCATCTTATGTATACGTTGTTGCCATTGTGAAGGTGGAATATCATCAAACGTAAACATGGATCTGGATGGTATATTGCTGTAACCGTCATCTGGTTCTTGTATGTGAGGTTCCTTGAGTCTCTGTTCTCCTTGTTGACTGATTTCAGGTTCATCTTCAACGACTAGTTCATCAGGAGTTTGAGAGGGTTGATTCATATAAAAATATGGCATATCCTCTGACAAATCTTTTGAGTCGCGGAGATCACTAATATTGTTTGGAGACATTGATACAATGGTTTGCCAAGGTGCATTGGGTTTATTTTTCTCAAAATCAACAATTTTTTTGAGAAACTCTGTTAATGGATTAACAGTTGAAGGAGCTTGTAGCATGAATTGATTAGAACCCGACTTTGAGGTGACAGGACTAGTTTTTTTTTCTTCTGATGGATTTGTAATAATTGGATATCTGTGTTTCCTCTTGTATTCTTCTGGTGTGAAGAATGAAGAGGAGTCCCTAAATATTTTTTAAAAATTTTTCAAGTCATGGAGAGGTTGTGACACTATTGGAAGAATAGAAGAAGGATCTGGTCTGCTCCATATAGAATCTCTTTGATACTGTTCTTCAAGAGAACTGAGTTGAGTCTTGAGGAATTTGATCTCATGTTCCTTGTGGGCAAAAGGTTGAGACTGTTAAAGAAGACGCAAAATATCATTGTGGACTAATTCAATTTTTTGCTTTGAAGTTTGGATCAATCCTGCTAATTGATTACCATCTTGGCCTCAATTAGTTCTTGACTTTTGACAATCTTCTGCAATATTTGATTTTGAGCAACAACATTATCTGATTGCTAGTTAAGAGTTGCTTCTGCGGCAGTAACTTCAACTAGAGATCCATCAGAATTTCTGAAAGTTGAATTTTTTATCTTCAATGAATGCTTGAATTCCGATGTATGAACTTCTTTTAAAGGAAAACATTTCTGAAACAATAGTAGAGGACGAGGAAGTAGTGAACATCATGACTTGCTTTGGTGTCACATTTAGTGAATCGTCAAAATATTTATCATCATGGTGGTAGCTATCATCATCATCATCCCAACTAGAATAAGTTGTTGGCCATGGTGTAGGAGGTGATGGAGTGTATTTGACCAAATAGTCAAATTTGCCAGATGATTATCCCAATGTATCAACATGAGGATCATCACGAGAGAATGGAGATTGTTGTTATGGGACAGCATTTTGAAGTGGAGTATAAATTGGAGATCCATTACCATCGAATCCACTAATTGAAATAGTAGATTAGATAGTACACAAAGAATTGAAGCAACTTGGAACACCAATTTTTTTCTTTTATTTTTTGAACGTAATTTTCACCGTACCATCTTGATTTTTATGGAAAGATAGCTCCGTAAACTGAATTGGCTTGGCCTCCTTTGTAGACTGATGATTTTTTTCATAGGTAGTAGTCCATATCTTCGGAATCAATTTCTGCAACTCTTCTTTTGGAATTTATCTGGGTACATATGTACAGTTGGGGATATAATTGGTATCAACAAAAATGAGCAAGGCATCATCTATTTTCTGTGAGAAGGCAAAATCAATGGAATAATTTTGAATCCAGTACACCATCTGATAATGAAGAGTTGTTGAATATGTTATAGCCGTTGAAATTGCAACACAAATCTAGATCTGAAACTTAAGTGATGATCTCAAGCAAGGATTTGCTATTGGCATGTTAAAATTTGAAAACATAGTGATTAGAACCGTTTTCGCATTCAATGTAGTCTGAACAATGCCTATACTAACATGCTAATAATTAGAGAAACGTGTATCTAGTAAAGCAATTCTTGAAGTAGTAGGAAGACTTTTTCATCTATGTAAGGTTAATGCAAACCTAATGGCTCCAAAGTAAATATGAGTATAACTCTCAGAAAGCCATAGATCTGGAAGATGGAAGGGTAATTCAATAGACACCATTTGCTCTTTTTCTATGGCTGGAAGAAAGTGTTGATCAAAGGCTGAGGCTTTGACATATTCTTTAACTAGCATCTTGAAAGGATTGATCAATCCCTTTACAATTTGGTAAATGAAAATTTTGGTTTGGAAAAAGCATTGTACGGATTGATAAGAGGAAGATTGGTTAGAGGAACTTTTTTATTTTCTAGTAAATAAGTAATTTCATATAGAGAATCGATCTTAGAAGCATTAGATTTTTGAAAATTAGAATTAAGAATTATGAATGAGTTTAGAAGAAGAGGTACAGGATCTGAGTAGTAAACTATCCATGGCTCTGATACCAGATTGAAGCTGATATCTTATTAAGGTATGACTCCGCTCATAAACAAACCTCAATTGTGGGCAACAACAAGAGCGTGTCCTTTTATAATAAGATACTTGTTTCGTTCAAAATTAAAATTATGAAAAAAAACTAGACAAGATTGAAAAAAATAAAATTCTTTAAGGTTGTCACCTTAAATATATAAAATTGCTTTATGTTATGTGTATGGACGTTTTAGTGAATTGAAAAAAAATTAAAGAATAACATAAACTACTATCATTTGAAATGAAATGATGAAGATATTTTGCTAATCAAAATTTTAAAAATCAATCGTATATTTGGTGTTTTTCTTTTTAAAATTCAAGATCAAAATTCAGGAAAGAGTTTCACTTACCATAAGTAAATGTAATATGTCACTCCCGTATAATTCAGATTCATTTTTGCGGCTGACGTGAAGTAGTGCCTCTAATAGATCATTTTTGAACTCAGAATTCATGGATGGCCCGCTTTCTGATTGCAGTCTCTGGTCAATTATACCGTCAAAGATTCTGATCAATTTTCCACAATATGATGTCGTTTTGCTCCTTACCCTTTGAGGATCGACATGCTTAAGAAACGGGAAGTAATCAGCAATATTTGGCGTGCTGACAGTTTGCATTATACCATGCACAAGCTCCTTGAATTCTTGTGAGGACTCTGAGCTAAACCTCAGATGCAGCTGGGTGTGGTCGACCGGAGAGAATTTGATCATGCTTTTGAAGTACTTGTCTAGCAATTTCCGGGGAGGACACAACTATTGTGTCTATGTTGCCAAACTTGAGGTGCATTAAAGGGCCATAAATCTTGGAGAGTTTGGCGAGTAATTGGTGGGTGTTTTGTCCTAGTTGGAGAATGTTTCAAATAATCGGAAAAAGTGGAGGCCCCGGAGGAAGGCTGGCTGGTCTTCGAGGTCGTAAAATTGATGTGAGGGTATGAAAACAAGACCACGACAGAATACATAGCAGAAACAAAAATGGGACAAAATCCATGGATATTAATTTTCGACACGTTAATTACTTCAGAAAGATAATGTGTAGAAGTAATTATATATATAAGTTGAACTACTACTGGGAGGACGTAAGCTTAGTTCTACTTGCGTATGGGAGAAATTTGATACTTCTTGTCATATATTGAGACTTGAGAGGCTAACCAAGCAAGCACCCCATTCATATAACGGCGTGACTTTCAAAGATCTAGGACAAGCCTATGACGCAACTTCTTGACACAGAATATTCTTACCTAGCTAATAGTTGTCCTCACGTTTTGAAAAGAGACTCACACATAATACGTCCTATTTCGAAATAGATTTGTATATATATTATTCTAAAATGAATTAGATAAATAAATAATTTAACAGATATTTTTATCTCCTAGATCCCAACAAATTTAGGATGGACCACAAATTTTTGTCCACTTCATCCACTACCTCCTCAACTTTATCTTTACATATTCAACAAAATTATTGCCATTCAATGTGAATTCAATTTGAATGTGATGGATAATATTTATGGCATAATTCCTCACAAATATGTGGGAAGAGAAATTAAGGCTGCGATTGTTTGTGAAATCATGCTTTATTTTTCATATTTTTGGAATTTTGGGATTATTTTAGTGTTTGAGAGATATGAGAAATGAAAAATGAAAAATGCGATTGTGAATGATTGTGAAATACAGTTTAATAATTTTAATAATTTGATAAGTTGGTGTAATATGAAGTGTGAATAGTTGTGAGATATGTTTGAGAGAATAAGATTATTTTATGAGTTTTTGGTTTGTGGGTCTGTTTAGGACTTATAATATTTTTTTAAAAAAATAAAATTAATTTATAAATTTAATAAATTGAATACAACTTAATGTTTTTAAATGATATGCCATGAATTAACTTGGTGAATTTAAAGTTTGTATGGGGAAAATAATATTTTTTTTCCCAACAATATTTCTACAATTTTTTAATTAATCTTGTATGGTTGGAATTTTTTTATTTTTTTTAATAATTTTGAAATTATTTCAAAATATTATGTATCATCCCAAATTAATGCATAAATCATGTTATTATTTTACATTGCCCTTTATTAGTGGATGAAAAAAATGATGAATTTTTTTTAAAAATTATTTTCGCCAAACAAAAAAGTTGATAAAATATAATAATTTTATGGGTTATGGGTTTGTTTGGCTTTTAATTTTTTTAAAAAAGTGTGAATTAATTATAAATTTTCTAAATTAAAAAAATTTTGTAAAATTAATTTAGTTAATTAATTTGGTAAGATCCAAATAGTTTTGTTCTTCAGTTTTTTTTTTTAAATTAATTTCTCACAAATTATGCAATTTTTTGCTGTAATTATTGTGCCTCTTGGATTGTGAGCTAGGTAATTAAAATCAAACTTGAATTCTTTCAACAGTAATTTGAGATTTTGCCTTAAAAGAACGGCTGACTCCTTGTCCCCAAAACCAAGTATAGGTCTCACAAGCAAGCGTGCGTTCACGCATGGTTCACGTCTTTGAGACGTGAGATATGGGATTAGTTTCGTAAGCAATCTCTGCATAAGGCCCTGTTTGGTTTTATTTTCATAGTCTCTGTTTTTTTTAATTTTCTTTTATTCTAAAAAAAAATATATCACTTTTTATATATTTTCATTCAACATCATTTTTATTTTAAAAACAAATTTTTCAATAACTAATATATATGATTTCAATAACCTATATATTTTCTCTTTCTATTTTTTTATTTTTATTTTTTTTCACCTACAACGTACTAAACCCAATATAATTATTATTTTTCCAACAAATAATTTTGTTCTTTATTTTTTTTAAAATTAATTTCTCACAAATTATGCAATTTTTTGCTATAATTATTATCGATTCTTGGATTGTGAGCTGGGTAATTAAAATCAAACTTGAATTCATTCAACAATAATTTAAGATTTTGCCTTAAAGAACATCTGACTTCTTCTCTCCAAAACCAAGCATAGGTTTCACAAGCAAGCATGTGTTCACACGTAATTCACGTCTCTGAGACGTGAGATGTGGGATTAGTTTCACAAGGAATCGCTGGACAAGGCTCTGTTTGGTGTAATTTTCATGGTTTCTCTGTGTTTTTTTTAATTTCCTTCTATTTTGAAAATAAAATACATTATTTTTTATATATTTTCACCGAACATCATTTTTACTTTCATTTTTAAAACATATTTTTCAATAACTAATATATTTTATTCCAATAACTTATATATCTTCTTTTTCTATTCCTTTATTTCTATTTCTCTCCAACAATTCATCTAAATACAAATTTATTTTTAACTCATTTTTACTAATTAACTTTTTAAATTTTAAAAATTATGAAAATAAAAATAAAACCAAACGGGGCCTTAGCAGTGATCCCACTTTCACTTCTCATTTTCAGTGAACCTTTTGCGCTCAAATGTGAAAAAAAGAAAAAGAAAAAGAAAAAATTAATTATTTTGAAAGAATGTAACCAAACATATACCTTTTTTTTTTTTTTTTTCTAAAATAATTCTTAAAATGACCATATTATTCTTGTAATTTAATTGATAAATAACTAAAAATTCTATGTTCTTTACATTTCAATAATTACCATCACATATACATATATTTATATATAATAATATTTTATTACTATATCATAATAAAAAATACTATTAAAATTTATTTACACTATCAAAATCTAATAAAAAGACATTGATTTAACTGCTACACTAAAATTTGTCTCTCTTTAAAAAATTAACAAACATACCAAATTTTTTTAAAATAATTTTTTTACTATTCCTAAATCAAAAACAAACAAACATATATTATATTTTTTAATACAAATTTTACATTATCCAATTTTATTTTTAAATTTTATCCTTTTAAATATATAATTCAAAATACATAATTTATAAAAAATATTACCTAAATAATTGCTCAAAAAGAGGAGGGTTAACGCTCCTGAGGCTATAAAGGTGCAAACGTTGAATGTGACATAAAGTGGCTGCCAGACAAGATATTTTTGAATGTCAAGCTGCTATCCAGGAAGATAATTTTGCAGCGCCTGATCTTCGAATGGCAAGGGTGTCAATTTGTGCACATTGGATGAACTCAAATTGGACAGAGATATGAGTATAATATAAAAGTATTAAATTTAAATTTAATTTAATTTGATATTATATCTAAAAAATTTAATTTTAATCTAACTCATAAAATTTCGTATTATATTTAGATTGATCTGATTGTTAGTCAAATAACACAATAATCTAATAAATCTGACTCGACCCAACCCTTCCCAATCTGATCTATTTATTTTATTTTTTATATTTATAAATTTTAATATTATAATTGAGTAGAAATTTGATCTATAATAAAATTTAAAATTTGGCATCATAATTAAGGTCCAAGAAACACAATAACTTGTCATGTCCATGAATACTCCAAGTACAAAAAATCAATAACAAATTATTGTTCAATTAACAATTTTGATGACATCATCAAATGATCAAAATGCATAATTAACTAGAAGAGGCTAGGGTTTCCTTGTTTTTTTGGAGTAGGAGGTGAGGTGATTTATGTTTGGTGATTTTGTCAATTTTCTTTGAATTAAAAGAATGAAAGTATAATTACTTATTTGTTAATAATGTTATTGTAATTTGTAAATTTATAAATTGAAATTGAATTTTTGAAATTTAGATGTTTGGATATATATTATTTACATTTTGTTTTAATTAGTTAAATTTTTTATGTGGGTCGGGTTGGATTGGGTTGGATCAAGTTCAGGTTTATTGGGTCACATATTTATTTTTGTCCAGCTTATACAGGTTGACTTGAAAACAACCAAATCTTATTTTATTTTATTTTATTTTGTTCATTTTAGGATTTGACCCAATTTGATCCGAACTCGAAAACTCCAAACCCAAACTTGACTCTTTTTTATATGGGTCATTGTTGAATTATTGGATTGAATTTGATTTTGACACCCTTATCAAACGGTAAAACATTATGGCGATATGAAATTATTTATCAAATATTAAAGTTTGTCTAATTAGATAGTCAATTATGTTTTTAATTATTTATGGTTTTAATGTGGACAAGTGAACATATATATGACTCTATGTTCAAACCTTTTGATGGTTGACATCATTTAATGTTTCACTTAAAAAGATCCCCAAAAATTTCCAAGAAAATCATTAATTATTTTTATTATGTGCGAATATTAAACACTATATAGAAATTAGGAATCATGTTTTTCTCTCTAATCTATCTCAAATGATGAGACACTGGTTTTCGTTTCTATCATGTATGCATGTGATGGTCGGCAAATAAAACCACTTGGTTGAGAAATTGCGTACATGTAAAGCTTAATGCAGCGTCACCTCATATCCAATCAAAAGAAAAATCGTACTTTACAGTCCCCACTTCACCAGATGTTCCGCACCTTAATGAATCATAATTTTACATATAGTCACTGACTTTGTGTGAGTAACCAACCAGGCGAAAATTAAATCCTTATCGGTTAAACAATTAGCACACAGATGAACATATACATACAAACATACATACATATATATATGCATATGTTTATACTTTAACGTGTATGATGTTGAAATTGAGGAGCGTTTCAACAAATTGTGACCTAGGGATTTCGTGGTAGATTATGTATAATGTCGAGGCAAAAAATTTTGTATGTTTTTCAATATTAAAATATTTATTCACTTAAATAAACTTGCTGCGGATGCAAAATATCTCTAATTTTATTGTTTGCCATGGGTGACAATAGCATAGCACATGGATGAAAAATATTCAAATTGGACGTACAAACAATAATTTTGTCCTCCAGTGGCGCATGCAAACAATAAATGGTTCAACTTGCTTATGCAACAAAAGACTTGTTTTATAATTTTTTTTAAAGGAAAAACCACTCCACCAATTCTATATATGGTTATTTGAGGTAGCTGATCGATATAGATAATTTTGATAACTACCATTCTTGACTTACTGCAACAAAATCAGTCATTAAAAGCATATATATTTAGCAGTTTTGATAATCTCCACGATCATGTATCATTCTGTGTGTGTCCATATATATATATATATGTACATAATTTAATTAAATTATTTTAACCTTATTTAGCAACTTTAAATGGAAAAATGATTTTGGAGGAAAAATATGGGAAGTGGAGGGAGATTTTTCCTAGAAAATGCCAACTAAGCAAAGGGTGTAAAATGCCAACAAAGTAAGAAAAAGATCCGAGTCAGTTGGGTTGGTATCAACACAACAAAATCACCAATTTCAAAAACTTCGGCCTACCACATTAGATTTTCAGACAAAATTTTTCGATTTTGATTGAAATCAGATTAAATGTACAATTTTTTTTATATTTATAAAATCAATTATATAAAATATAGAATAAAATTAAAAATCGAGCAAATATATATGATAAAAAAATAATTTCCCATTGATTGCATTGTGGATTCCTTATGTTGATATCATTATGACTGCAGAGATGATGGGGGGACGAGCAGGTAAGAAGGACAACGTTAGTTTATTAAATTAAGCAAAACTATAGGAGGTTATCAACCCCTAAGAAACCACAATGGGACTTCGGACTTTGTGCTTTTCTATTCTCCCCGATTGATTGACCCATGTTTCGAAACAGACTCACTGTCACCCCTAACCTAAACAAATAACGAGTGGTTAACGAATGGCCACGCTTTTCATATTTCTTTCTAAACACCAAGGGGTAGTTTGGTTAAATTTTTAAGTTATTTAATAATTATTTATTATAAAATAGTTTATGTAATTATTTTTTATTAAATTATAATTTTGTTTGCATAATTATTTTTATATAGGTCCACATTATTATTGATTGTTGTGCTTGATTTAACATTAAAGTATCTTGATTATATTTAATAAATTATCTTTTTTTGTTTCTTACTCAAATATAAAATCCATAATTTTAAAAATTAAAAGTTAAATAGATAGTTTCAATACTAGTAATAGACCTATGGATAAATAATTTTATTGGGACAGTAGGTTAATTTATTATAGAAATTGCACACATAAGAATTGGGTTTTGGTATTCATGTGGGTCTGAGTATTTATTATCACTTCAATCAATCGAATAATAAAGTGGAATAAAAATACTTTATTCCACATTATCATTCCAACAAACTATTCCTAAGGGTATGTTTGGATTTATTTTTTGAAGGTATTTTTATTTTTTAATAAAAAAAATAAAAAGTTAGTTATAAATGTATTTTTCAAAATAAAATACTATTTGGAAGTTTTGTTCAAAATATAATGATTATGAAGGGTTTAACATGAGTTATATTTAAAAAATGTAGTGTTTTTTAAATTAAAAGTCTTGTAATGTGAGTAAGAGAAAATAAAAAGTGAAAATAGAGAGATAGTGTAATAATGTGTTTGAAAAAAATATACTAAAAATGAAGATATATGTGAAAATAAGCAAAAAATTGATAAGTTTCTATTTTTATTTTTAGCAGAAAATAAAAATGGACATTGAAAAGAAAACCAAATGGGCACTAAATGCACGTTTGTTTTTAATTTCAAATTCATTTTTACATACTTTTACTAGTTGGAAATAAATTATTAATAATTTATTATTATTTTCATGTATATTTCAACTTATTTTATCTTAAAATATAATTTCTCCTAATAATATATATCTTCTCTATCTTCTTTAATATTAATATTTTTCTCCATATATAGCCTACTAAACCCTATATAATCATTAATTTAATTTCCACCATACTATTCAAACACAAACTCATTTTGAACTCTTTTTCTTTAATTAACTTTCAAATTTTAAAAATATTGAAAATAAAAATTGAAATGAAAAGATAATCAAGCATGCTTTATGCGTCCATTTATTTCAAATTCTAATATTTTCTAACAACTTATTACACATTTCACCCACATCATTTTTATTTTAATTTTCATTTCAAAATACATTCCTCAATAACATATATATTTTTTTCAATAACTTTTATATCTTCTCTTTATTCATTATTTCTACCTCTCTCCACCTATAATTTATTAAACCCAATTTATCCAACAATTTATCCAAATATAAACTTATTTTCAACTCATTTTTAATAACTTCTTTTTAAAATTCTAAAAATGATGAAAATGAAAGTTGAAAATGAATGCCCATTTTGTTTTATTTTCAAACCCTATTTTTCACATTTTCTATCATTTAAAAATTAAAACACAACATTTTTTATACATTTTCACCAAATATATTTTTATTTTTATTCTCAAACATATATTTTTCAATAATCTATATATTTTTTTTCAGTAACATATTCTTTCTCTCTCTCTCTCTCTCTCTCTCTCTCTCTCTCTCTCTCGTCATAATTTTTATCCTTTTCTACTTACAACCTACTAAACCTAATATAATCATTATTTTTCCAACAAACTATCAAACTCATTTTCACTAACTATCTTTTCAAATTTTAAAAATAAAAGAAATAAAAAATGATAATGAAAGCGAAACTAAACGGGCCCTAAAATTTCGTGGCCGAACTTTGGTTGTAACATTCTCTGGTTTTTCCAGCTTAATTCTATATGTGGTTGCACCATCCCCTACATCCGTCACAGTGCTCTAGAATTTTCAGGTTAATGTTATTCCTCTTTCTCCAAGGTGAAAAAGGTGATGAAAGATGGGTGCTTTGTAGAGAGGAGACAGATGCCAAGTAATAAAATGGACAATGAAATGCAAGGCATACAAAAATTTTATATTACTTTGATAATAAAGTGTATATATGTGTATAAAAGTACTCACACCTCACAACACCTTTTTGGAGCACTTAATTGAATCACTCTCTTACAATTATAATACAAGCCACTAAAGGCCTTTTTATAGCCTACTAAATTGGTTAATAAACTGACATTAAGGAATTTTTTATTCATTAATTGAAGTTTATAGTTAAACTTAATTTCTACAAAATCATGTGTCATAATTGGAGGAACATTCTAGCAGCAGCAAGTTTTTCATGGGGTGCCACGAAGCTTTAGGAGATAGAGAGAGTCGGTGTTCTTCATTACCCTCCCTCAACGACTACTCTCTCTTATGCTTTCTTTTATGCTGCTTCTCTGTCATAGTAAGTTACTTTCTAAAATCTTCAAATTTTGCTGTGTTAAAGCTCTTGGTAAAAATGTCTACAAATTGGTCTTCTATCTTTACATGCCTCATTTCTATTTCGCCTTGCAATGCCTTTTCTTGCAAGAAGTGATAACGCACTTCCACGTGCTTGGTTCTTGCATGAAACACTATGTTTTCTATGAGACGTAGTGCCGTTTGGTTGTCACAATATATTTGCATAGGGTGATTATTTGATTGTCCAAGATTCATCATGAGTTGCATTAACCATGTACTCTCTTTAGCCGCCATAGCTATTGCTCGGTATTCAGCCTCGGTGCTAGATAATGAGACTATTGGTTATCTTTTGGTGCACTAGGAAATTGGTCCTTCTCCAAGGCTGAATGTGTAACCAGTTGTTGAGCATCTTGTGTAACAATCAGCGGCATAGTCAGCACCATAATGCCCAATTACTTCACATTTTTCTTCTTTCTTGTATAATATTCCACAGTCAATCACACCTTTTATGTAATGTAGAATTCTTTGTATTGTTTCCAAATGGGGCTTTTTTGGATTTTGCATATATCAACTCACCATTCATGTTGTATATGATATATCTGGCTATGTCATGGTAAGGTAGATGAGGCTACCGACTATTTGCCTATACATCATGGCATTTTCAAGGTCCTTTCCATTGATAGAGCATAAGTACCCATTTGCCTCTATTGGAGTTGAGATGGGCTTGCATTCTAACATCCCATATTTTTCAAGTAGTTTCTTGGCATACTTATGCAGATGTAAGAATATCTCTTCTTCATTTCTTTCTACTTTAAGCGCAAGAAGATGTATCAACTCCCCAAGTGCTTTTATGTGAAAGCAAACTAATAAGTTGGCTCTAATCACATAAACAAGCACAACTATGATCTTGCCATTTTAAATTTTTACAAATAGGCTTGAATTTGCTGGGGCCATAGTGTAGTTACTTTCAGTTAGAAATTTTGCTATCTTCCTATACCATGCTCATGGTGCTTGATTTATATAAAGCACCTTTTTCAACTTGCATAGATGGGTTGTGATATGGGATAGCCCAACAGGCCCAACAGGCCC
>JACGDI010001580.1:38229-148602 GCA_014898725.1 Jacaranda copaia | reverse complement strand
CCCCCCTCAAGTTGGAGCTTGGTGAGTGTCACACAAGCCCAACTTGGACGTAATAAATTGGAGTGAAGGAGCCAAGAGGGCCTTAGTGAAAATGTCAGTGAGTTGGAGCTTGGTGGAGATGTGTTGAGGTGTAATAAATCCTTGCTTATATTGGTCGTGCACAAGGTGACAATTGATGTTGAGATGCTTTGTTTGTTCATGGAATACAGGATTCTCCATTATGTGAATGGAAGCATGGTTGTCGTAGAGTAACGAAATAAGAAGATGGATAGGAAGCTTAAGTTCTTTGAGGAGATATGAAATCCATTGCAGCTCACATATTGTTGACGCCATACTTCTATACTCGACTTTTGCAGATGATCAAGATACTGTGGATTATTTTTTGTCTTCCATACATGATGCCCAATCAGCATCACAAAAGGCCTTGAGATACAAGGAATTCTAGGTAGCAAAAAAGAATCTTTGCGAAGGGCACCCTTGCAAGTATCGAAAAACATGAATTGCAGTGTTCTAGTGGTCAACAGTTGGAGCGTTCACATATTGACTCAATTGTTGAACACTATATGTGATATCTAGTCTTGTGAGATTCAGGTGGAGCAACCTTCCAACCAAACACGTATATTGAGCTGTATCAATATAGGGTTTTTCTTTTGTAGTTAGTTTAGTGTTCTTAGGTAGTAGCGTGGATGTTGGCTTGGACCCTGTCAAACTTATGTCTTGAGGATGTTGAATATGTATTTTCATTGATTGAGGCATATCCCTACACCAGATTGAGCTATTTCAAACCAAAGGAAATACCTTGCAAATCCAAGATCCTTAATAGTGAATCTAGAGTCCAAAAGATGTTTAACATTTTTGATTTCATGCTCATTATTTCCTGCCAGCAAAACATCTTCCACATAAACTAGTAGCACTGTGTATGAATTAGAGGATTGTTTAATGAACATGTAGTGATCATAAAGTGATTGACTAAATCTATATACTCCCAGTTGACTAGTTAATTCCCTATTCTACTATCTTGAGGCCTGCTTTAATCCATAAAGAGAGTTTAGCAATTTGCAAACCTGACCTAGCTTAGCTTTACTATATCCAAAAAGGGGCTCTATGTAGACCTCCTCATGAATAAAACCATGAAAAAATGCATTGTTTATATCCAATTGATACACAGGCCATCCTTTTGCAATAGCCAAGGCAAATATTATCTTGATAGTTATTGGTTTAGCCACCAAAGCGAAGCTCTCAAGATAGTCCACTCTAGAGACTTGACTATAACCATTGGCCACCAATCTGGTCTTTTACCTATCTATAGTCCTGTCAAGTTTGAGCTTTACTTTGTAAACCCATTTTAAACCAATAGCTTTCTTTCCCGCAGGTAAGGTAGTAATTTCCCAAGTTCCATTGGATTCAAGGACCTTAACCTCCTTCTCCATGGCAGTCACCTACTGTTCCTCAGTACTAGCCTGTTCAAAAGAAATAAGTTTCCTTGACAGTAGATATGTTAGCTAAGAATGCCATATATGTATAAGAGAGGTTAGTTTTGGTAGTGAAAGGAAAGGTTTTAGGTGTGTATGGGTTTTTTTAAGTACTGGAATTAGTAGATGCACTTTGAAAAGTCACTTGTAGTCTTTCATGAGTGTTATGGTCAAAGATATTAGAGATAAAGTCATTAAGCCAAGTTGGCCTCTTTTTGATTCTGGAGCTATGCCTTAAAGGCATTTGTCTTTTAAGTGTTTGAAATTGAGTTTTAGTGTGAGGGGGGGCTTTGATGAGGAATTGATATGATAAGGATTCAGTTTAAGTATCTTAAAGGATAGTCGAGTGATTGGGAGTAGCAGCAGGTTGGTTATGATCAAGCAAATCTTTAGAATGATTAATAAAGATAGAAAGAACAAAATCTACAGTATCAACAGGTTGATTTTCTTTGAAAGGAAACCTAGTTTCATGAAATTCACGTTTTTAGAGATGTTGATTTTTCCTTTGTCCATGTCTTATACTGTAAAAGCCTTTTGACCAATAGTGTATCCTAGGAATCTACATTTAGAGGCCCTAACAGCAAATTTATCGTTGTGAGGGATGATATTTGTAGCAAAACATGAGAATCGAAACACCTTTAGGGAGCTATAGTTAGGAGTCTTGTTGTATAGTTTTTCAATTAGTGTTTTCCATGATAGGAGAGATATAGGTAATCTGTTAATTATATACATGGCCATCAAAATGGATTCACCCTAGAATTTTGAAGGAAGGAAAGATTGAAACATATGGGCTCTAGTGATCTTAATCAAATATCGGTGTTTCCTTTCCACAACCTCATTTTGTTGGGGAGTGTAGGGATTGGTTTTATGATGGATTATGCCATGATTTTTTTGGAGTTCAAAGAAGTGTTTGTTGACAAATTCAATCCCATTATCACTGCTAATGGTCTTGATGTAAGTTTGAAATTATTTTTTGATCATTAAGATAAATTGAGATATAGTTTTTAAGGTTCAAGATTTATCTTGCAAAAGGAAAGTCCATAGAGCTCTAGTGTAGTCATCTACAATAGTTAGAAAGTAATGAGCTTTTGTCATGGATGGGATTTTATATGGTCCTTATAAGTTGACATGGATGAGTACAAACTTTTCTTGGCTAGATATAGAACTAGAAGGAAAAGGGATTCTGGTTTGTTTAGCTCAAAGGTAAACATCACATTCAAAATAAGAAATAGCATCTTTATTTATCATGCTGGGAATGTGTTTCTAGATATATTAGGAGGCATATCTTAATTGGTTATGCCATAGTAAGCTATCTGACATAGAAATAGTATTTACATAAAGGTAAATGATGTTTTTACAACTGAGAGAGTTAGGAATGAACAGGTTATTACAAGGACTATTTTTCTGGAAAAAGCAAGATTTGTCCAACACATAAAGTCTACCTATGACTTTCCCGATTGCTACTATTTCTTCATTCTTCAGGTCTTGCAAGATAAAGTGTTTAAGGTGAAAAGTAAATTTTATTTTTGCATTATTAGCTAGCTTGTTGGCAGATAACAAGTTGAGCTTGAAATCTAGAATGTGTATGGTAGAATAGAGTTTTAGTTTATCAGTTAATTCAATAGTGCCAATGTGCTTTAGAAACTTAATGGTTCCGTCAGGCAAAAAGACATAAGTTTGGTTGCTAAAGGTTCTATGTTTGGTTAATAGGTTCATGTTGTTACATATATGGCTTGAAGTTCCCATATCTACTATCCATGAATCTTTCTCTATTTGATCAAACGTGCTCAAGGCATAGTGAAAGAATGAACTTGCAAAGTCATTCGTATAGGCAAAGTTAACTTGGCCTACATCTATCTGTTTCTTGCTCTTTATCAGTTTTGCAACCTCCTGTTGTACCAAATCAGCAATAGATGAAGCCCAGTTTGGATCTTTTTGGATATTTTGATCGTTTTGCAACTCCAGAGGAGTGTTAACCTAATTCACTCTCTGTCTCTCTTAGTTTTGACCTCTTTTTTCCTTAAGCTCTTTCAACCAATCTAGATAATCAATGAGCTTGAAGCAGCTTTCCCTTGTGTGACCATCCCTACCACAATGGCTACAATGTTTGTCATTTTTCCTTCCTAAATCCTTTCTGTAGGTCATCTTACTCCTATTCTCTCTTTTGAATGATGAATTTTCTTTAACCATCTTGGCATCATTTTTGGTAGAATCTATGAATGAAATATTGGCCCCATTTTACTTCTCAATCTGTAAAACTATGGAGTATGCCTTATTCACATTTGGGAAGGGTTCTTTGACCAAAATTTGGTTTCTCACATGGTTATATGTATCATTTAATCCCATAAGAAACTGCATTAGTCAATTTGAAGAGCTCATTTCAGCCATGCATCTTGCTGCTCCACAGTACATTCTAGAATTGGCATCATAGCATTCAACAAATCCTATAATTTTTTCAATTTGGTGTAGTATTGTACAACAAAGAGAGTTCCTTGGTTGATAGAACTAATTTTCTATTGTAGTTGATAGAGGAAAGAACCGTTGCACTCTCCAAATTATTCAGCAATTTTTTACCATAAATCTCTGGATGACGTAATATATAGAAAGGCCTCAACAATTTCTCTAGATATCGAGTTGAGAATCCACAAAGTCACCATACAATCAACTCATATCTACTGCTTATATTTAGCTGCATCCTCAGTCGATGCAGGGCATTTTCAATCAATAAACCCAGTTTCACCTTAGCACCCAACACATTCCTCATTGAGCAACTCTATGAAATATAATTGGTGCCTGTCAATGGCGTCGTTATCAACACCATTCCTGGATGATCCAATGATTGTCGAAATAATGAATCGCCATGATTGATAGATCTGGAGCTTCAATCACCATGGCACTCAAAATCTCCAACCGATTCTTTCATACTCGCAACCTTGCTTCGATATCAAGTAGTTTATACTGATAGCTTGCAGGAACTGGTAGGGGTTTTAAAGTTATCAAAACCACAAAATCATGGCTCCAATACCATGTAAACTTGTAGAGCAGAAAACCATTCAAGAGAGAAGAAAGTAATGAAAAATTTCTTGTGTATTTCTGCGATGAGTCCACACCAGTGTTATACACACATGAAAACATGACTAACAAAGAGGCTAATTGTGCAACTAACTAACTAATTAGGGAATAATTAGCTAACTAATCTATTACAATATGTACATGCATGCTAAATAAAAATGGTAGGATGATGAAAATGCGAACAAGGCTGGTCAACTGGGACCAATTAAGTATCGTAGAAAAACTATAGAAAATTATCAACCCTAGGATAAACCACACAAGGACTTCGGAAGACTTTGTGCTTGCCATTCTTCTTGATCTAGGTGATTGATCCATGTTAGGGAAAAGATTTAATATCACCCCATAATGAATGTGTTGATTATGTGTTGCAATTGAGTCATGTGCTATAGTAGAATAATTAATGTGCTACTATCAAGTATGTTTGTTTGTTCTAAAAAAATTGAGTAGTGTATTGTTATAGAGTAATGATATTGGTATGTGAAGCGAGAGAAAATGAGTGTCTACCATTTTGAATACTTAAATATTATATTTAATGTTGTGTTTCTAAGTTACCTATACTCTGTATTTGAGTAGCTATGTATTATGTAACAACAATAACAAATGTGCTAAACAAGAAATAGAATCAAACTTTGGAGCTCCGTTCTTTCCTTTATTGTTTTCCTCTATTGTCTATATTATCTTGCCTCATATCTCTCAAAACATAAATAAAATCCAACACAAAAACTCTTCCAGAAACCAACATAAACTTGTATCGGAGCTTGGTTAAATCAAGCCAAGTGTTTGAAGAAAAAAGACAACAAAGAAAGATGTAAGAAAAAGAAAGTGTTGCTGTTGCAACATAAAATTTCATGGAAAACTCAGTTAAGGTGCATCTAGTTTCCATTCCAATTTTTAAGGGAGAAACCTATGAATTTTGGAGCATAAGAATGAAACATTTTTTGGCATGTTAGACTTGTAGGAACTTGTAGAAAATGGCAATGAAGAAAAAGAACATACCTTTATAGTAGCTCAAATAAAGGAGTTAAATAAGACAAAGCTAAGAGGTTAGTATTTTGACAATGATAAAACAAGTTGTAACAAATTCAATTTTTTCAAAGATAATGACAGCTAAAACATCAAAAGAAGCCTAGAAAATTTTGTAGAAAGAATTTGGAGGAAATAAAAAGGTAAGAATTATCAAACGTCAAACTCTTAGAATGGAGTATGAGGATTTGAGAATCAATGGAAGAGAAAACCTGGATGAATTTCATTTAAAATTTATAAATTTAACTTATCAAATAAAGGTATCTGGTGAAGAGTTCTCAAACCAAAGAATAGTTGAAAAGATTTTGGTTTTTCTTTCAAAATGATTCAATCCAATTGTGGCTATCATAGAGCAAACTAAAGACTTATCTAAAATGAGTATTCATGAATTAACAGGATGGATCATTGAAATCATATGAGGAAAGAATGGTTAGGAAGTCCCAAAAATCAACTGAAAGTACATAGCAATCAAAAGTAAATTTGAATGTTAAGAATTATGGGGAATCCTCTTTAGAAGGTGAACAAAATAGAGACAGCCATTTAGAGGTGGAAGAAACAGTATAGGAAGAGGCGAAAGAAGAAACTTTGGAGGTAGAGACTGAGGTATGATAAAAATCAAAATAAAAATGTTAATGAAAAATGGTGTTCATATTATGGAGGAAATAATTGTGACAATAAAGATTATTAACACAAAGACAAGTTTAAATGTCACAAGTGTGGTAGGTTTGGACATCTTAAAAAGGATTGAAGGGAAAATAATAAGCAACAAGCTAATTTTTTAAAGGACATAGAAGGTAGAGGAAATGTGTTCTATGGTTATCAAGTAGCACCCGAATAGAACAATGTTGTGTGGTATCTTGACATTGGTTGTAGCAACCACATGACTGGTGATAAATCTATTTTCTTGAGCATGGATTGCTACTTGTACCAATTTTGGAGCGAAATTTACAGTGTTGTGCAACTTGCACAAAATAGTTATGCAGTTCATTTTGAAGCTAATATTTGCAACATATTTGATAAAGATAAGCCAAGATAAGTTGTGGTAAGGATGCCAATGGAGAAGAATTGAAGCTTCCCACTCACTTCCTAGTATGTTGAAAATGTGACAAATGAGAGCGCAAGCTTTGTATGATTCATAGCTATGACATTAGAGACTTGGTCATTAATAGGGGTATCAAAATCAAACCCAACCCAATAACTCGACAAGGACACATCTAAAAAAAATTAGGTTTAGGTTTGGTGTTTTTAGGTTCAGGTTAAATCAAGTCAGACCAGAAAATGACCTAGAAAAAAAAAGAAAAAGAAGAAGGTTGGATTATTTTTAGGTCAACCCGCGTAATCTAAAAAAATAAGTGAGTGACTCAATATCCCAATAAACCTAACCCATCCCAACCCAACCCACTTCAAAATTTTAATTAATAAAAATAAAATATATCCAAAAATCTAAATTTTGAAAATTCAATTACAAATTTACAATAACATTATTAACAAATAACACTTTCATTCTTCCAATTCAAAGATGATTGACCAAATCACCAAACATAACCCTCATCAACTCCTGCTCCAATAAAATAGAGAAACCCTAGCCTTCTTTGCCGCCGTGCGTCCCCATTGCGCTAATGTCGTTCGTCCTCTCATGCTACTGCCGTGCATCCCTGTCGCACTATTGTCGTGTGTCCCTACGCGCCACTACCTTGTGTCAATATCGTGCCATCGTCTTTGCGTAACCATCATGCCACACAACCACCTTGTTGAGGTAAACTCCAAAGGCCCATATAAGTAACTTATCAAAATTGTAAAATTATCAATCTTGCTTGTTTTCTTGTGTAAGTAGAGTAACTTATCAATTGTAAAATTAGCAACTATCTTGCTTGTGTTTTGTGTAAAACTTACTTTCCTAGCTGCGCTACATCAATAAAGGCCAACATAGCCCACCCAGCGTTCTCAATGTGTGATTTTTTCTTCCCAATATCTGTGTAAACATGTAGATGAACAAATAATGATTATTGAAGTTTTTTCTTATAGAACCAATATTATTACATTCTTTTTATGTTATCTTGGCTTGAGAGGTCGCTTTCTCCCTAGCCACCATATTCGGGACCTGATGAACTTATTGATATTGATATTCAAGATGAAGAACTCAAAAGCGATGGTGATGAGTTACCTTTGGATATAGGAGCTAATTCAACTGCCTTTTCTCATGATGAACCCTCAAGACATGGCAAGCATAAAAGGTAACTTAAATCAAAGTGGTGGCAATATTTTGATATGCTTCCTCACAAAAATGATGAGGTACAATGTTGTAAGTGTAAAGCATGTGGAGAAACTTACTATAATGATAGTAGAATGGGTATAAGCAACTTGCAACGTCACATATAAAAGCAATGCCCTAAGCAGAAAACTCGTGATGTTGCTCAATGCTTAATAGAACAAAATGATAAATCCTTTACTATCTAATCACAAAATGTTTAACCAAGAAAAATTTAGAGACTTACTAGTGTTGGCTATTGTGGAGCAAGAATTGCTATTTCAATTTGTAGAAGATGAGGCTATTAGATCTGTCTTCACTTATTTGGAACCACAAGTGTCCCACTTCCCTAGGAATACAGTTAGGGTTGATATTCTTAAGATGCATAAAAATGAAATGAATAGGTTTGCTCATGAGTTGTGTTCATGCCTAGGAAAAATTTGTTTCATTACATATTTATGAACATCTATTGCAACTAATGGTTATGTTTGTTTGATTGCACATTTTGTTGATTCTAATTGGTTGCTACAAAAGAGGATAATTAACTTTTCTTACATGCCATTGCCTCACTTTGGAATTACATTGTGTGATAAAATTGGTGGTTTGTTAGCTAGTTGGGGAATTAACATAATGGTTTTCACAATCACTTTAGACAATGCTACTGCAAATGATGTATTTGTTGATTATTTGAGAGATAACTTGCTGTAAAATGTTCATTGGTGGGTGGAGGTCAGTTTCTACATGTGCATTATTGTTTACATATTCTTAATTTAATTGTGTAAGAAGGTCTAAAAAAAATTGATAGCTTTATTGAGAAAGTTTGTGAATGTGTGAAATATGTCAAAGGGAGTCAAGCAAGAAAGAAAAAGTTCCCAGAATCTGTTGCTAGCACTTCACTTGATTAAAAAAAAAATAGTTCAAGCCAAGATGTTCCTACTAGATAGAATTTTACCTATTTAATGCTTTCTAGTGCTATGTACTACCATCATACTTTTAATCATTTGAGATTGACTGATTCCAATTTCATACATTGTCCATCTACTGAAGAGTTGGGAAAAGTTGAGAAAATTTGCAAATTCTTTAAGGTTTTCTATGAGACCACTAATTTATTTTTTGGAGTGAAATATCCCATTGCAAACTTATACTTTCTAGCAGTCTTTATAGCTGAGTTCACATTAAGTCAGGAGTTGAGAAGTGATGATGTTTTCATGAGATCAATAGCGACTCAAATGTTTGGGAAATTTGACAAATATTGGGAGGATTATAATCTTTTATTTGCTATTATTGTGATATTTGATCCAAGGTATAAGATGCAGTTTGTTAAGTGGAGTTACAATAAACTCTATGGGTCTGACAATAATAAGTTAACAGAGGTAAAGAGCAAATTGAATTCTTTGTTTGAGGATTACATGTACAATGCTTGCATGATGGGTACTAATAGTGCATGTGCATCTTCGAGTTCTGATTCTACATTTGATAAGAATGCTTGCTCTACTGGCAATACAATTTCTATGGATGTTTTGAAGGTAAATACATTATTTTATTATTTTTATATTTAATTTAAATATTTTTGATATATTTAACTTCTTTTCAAGTTATTTTTAGATTTAACGTAATATATGTTATTAGCTTTTAGAAGTGCAAACATTCTATTTATGATTTAGGAGTTTGACTTCTTTTCATGTTTAGAGTTTATTCCTCAAAAGAATCAATTAGAGATTTATTTAGAAGAATCAAAGCTTGACAGATTGGCTAAATTTGACAGTCTTGCATATGAAAGGCTCATCAGTTTAGGTATTCGAAGCTTGCACAAATGGAAAGAGATATCTTGGCTATTCTAATTTCTACAATTGCATCTAAGTCGGCCTTTAGCATAGGTGCTAAGATACTTGACCAATATGGTAGTGCAATGAAGCGTGATGTTGTTGAGGCATTGATATGTTGTAGAGATAGGTTATTTGGGCAAAAAGGTAAATGATTTATCGAATTTTTTTGTTTATGATTTATTTTACTAATATTTTGTTATTTTTAATCTTTTGTATTCTTTTTTATAGGAACAAATGATGCGAGATTAGATGACTTGACTAAGAATGTAATATATATGTTAGGTCGTATCAATGATGACCATTCAAGCACTGCAATTGATGCTTCTACTAACATTATCAATCTTTGACATTGAAATGAAAAGTAAGTCAAAATGTTTAAAAAGTTTTCTAGCTTTTAGCCCTATGATTATATAGTTAGTTACTAATTCATTTTCTTTCTTAATGTTTTTACAAGGTTTCTTTTGTAGAATTTTGAAATTTGAATTATGGAGTAAACTAGCTACCAATGGGAAGAAGATTTCAAATTTTCATGTAGAATTCGCTATGTTTTTGTCTTCTGACTTTAATTTCCACTATTTTGTAGTTAATTATGCATTTTGATCATTTGATGGTTGTCATCAAAATTGTTAATTGAACAATGGTTTGTTATTTTTTTGTATTCAAAGTACTCATGGACATGACAAGTTATTATGTTTCTTAGACCTAAATTATTATGCCAAATTTTAAATTTTATTGTAGATCAAATTTCTTCTCAATTATGATGTTGGAATTTATAAATATGAAAAATAAAATAAATAGATTAGATTGGGTTGTTGGGTCAGGTTTATCAGGTTGTTGAGTTACCTAACTAAAAATCAAATCAACTCGAACCTAACATGAAGTTTTGTAGGTTAGGTTAAGGTTGAACCTTTTGATTTTAACATCAAATTTGGGTTGGATTTGAGTTTGGTATTTTTATATTATACTCCTATCTCAGCCCAACTTGAACCCACCCAACCCACCTAAATTGACACCAACTCATTTCACTTTTCATAGTATCAAGCTACATTACAATAAAAATATGGTGTATGGATTTTCAAAAATTGAAGAAATACAACATGTTTGTGAAGGATGTGTACTTGGAAAGCATTACTGACAATCTTTTCCCAAAGGAGTTGCCTGGAGAGCAAAGCAACAACTAGAGCTTGTGCACATCGATGTATATGGTCCTATGTCTACATCTTCTCATGGCAAAAATAGGTACTTCATTCTCTTTATTGATGATTTTACTCACGTTGCATATGACAATTTCATGAGGCAAAAATCTAAAGTTTGTGAAAACTTTCAAAAGTTTAAATAATGTCTAATTGAAAAACAAAGTGGACATGTCATATAATTTCCTAGAAGTGATAATAGCAATGAAGATAATTCTAATAATTTCAACAATTTTTGTAAAGAATAAAGCATTGGAAAGTAGCTCATAGTAGCATATACTCCACAACAAAATGGAGTTTTCGAAAGAAAAACTCAAACTGTGATGTAGATGGCAAAATCGATATTGCATGCCAAAGGTTTATCAAAAGTGTTCTAGGTAGAAGCAACCTATGTTGCTGCATATTTGTTAAATAGATGCCCAACAAAAGCCGTGACGGATATGGCACCCATTGAAGCATTGAGTGGAAGAAAATATTCATTGAAGCATCTAAGAGTTTTTTGGATCCGTTTTCTACACTCAAATTCCAAAAGAAAGTAGGTAAAAGTTGGATGGTCACAAGTGAAAGATGCATTTTTGCTGGTTATAGCAACCAATGAAAGGGTTATCGACTTTACAACTTGAAAAAAAAAAGATCTTAATCAAACAAGGTGTTATATTTGATGAGAATGCTTCTTAGAATTAGGAAAAGATAAGAAAAGAAAAGGATGTTACTTTTCTTGATGGGAAACAAAATTTTAGCAAGTGAAATTCAAGAAGATAAAGAACCTATTCCAGATGCTACTACAAAACCTATTCTAGATGCTATTGTTGCAGATTTTTCTGCCTCAAGCTCAACTTCATCCTCATAAAAGTGCTGCTCCTATAAAAATGAGAAGTTTGAATGATGTATATGCAAGGTGAGGATTTTTGTGAAGTTGAACCAAAAAATTTTGAAAAAGAAATAAAAAAAGAAGCTTGAAAGAAAGCTGAGCAAGAAGAAATTGATGTCATTGAAAAAAACAAGACATGGGAGTTGATTGAAAGACCAATTGATAAAAAATTTATTGGTGTCAAATGAATTTACAAGGTAAGATTGAATGAAGATGGTTCTTTTCAAAGGAACCAAGAAAGGTTAGTAGCGAAAGGTACACATGACAACCCAAAATTGATTTCCAAGAAACTTTTACACTGGTTGCTCATTTGAAAACAATTCGAATGTAATTGCATTAGCAGCCCAAAAAGGATGGACATTATATCAACTTGATCTCAAATCAACCTTCTTGAATGGAGAATTGAAAGAGAAGACATATGTAAAACAACCTCAAGGCTTTTAGATCAAAAGAGAAGAACACAAAGTCTACCATTTGCATAAGCTACTATATGGGTTGAAACAAGCTCCACGAGTTTGGTATAGCCAAAATGCTTCTCATTTCAGCCATTGAGAATTCAAGAAGAGCAAAAGTAAGTCAATTGTGTATGTGAAGACACAAGGTCAGTCTATTCTCTTTGTTACCTTATACATTGATGATTTATTACTTTGTGGTAATGACAAGAACATGATATCTAATTTCAAGAATGAAAGGATAAAATGTCATGACACGAGTGATATGGGTTGTTACATCATTTTCTTATTCAAATTTATCAAGATGATGATGGTGTATTTATTGTTAAAGAACTATGCCGAGAATATCTTGAAGAAATTTGGGATGAGCAATTGCAATCCGGTTGCCATACCTTTGGTTGTGAAAGAAAAACTTAAAAAGAAAATTAGTGAGAAAAATGTTGATGCTACTTTGTATGGAAGTTTGATTGGGAAATTTGCGTAACCAATATCACACTAGATTTAGATACGTGATGTGATGGTAACTGCATGATTGGACTTTTCTGAGGCTAAGCTAATATAAAACATATCTCTAATAACTAGCCATTTTGGAAGCTTCTTTGAATTTTTCTTTTGTTTCAATTTAGGTTATTATAGAAACTTATTGAAAGGAAAACGTTTTCCTATTCAAGAAGTAGAACAAATAGCTCTTGAATGTACATCTTATGTTTTTCAGACCTTGTTTTTAGATTTGAGTGGAGTATTGATGTTTTGCAATCTGCATACTTTCTTGACACAATTTCATGTGGGAATGAAGAGTTCATCTCATTGACACAATCTCCAGCAACTTCCATCTCATGTTCATAGCAAATAAATTCATTCACAGAGAAAGGCATAATTATGTAATTTCTACTATGTTTCATATGTGTGGTCCAAGATTACAAATATCAACTGTGATAATTAATGTCCCAAAAGCTTCACTTGTGAATCATATACATAAAACACTTGTGAATTAATCAATCATTGATAAGGCTACGAATGATTGACCATTTAGGGTAAAACCATTGTTTCTTTGGTCCAGCTTTGGGCTTTCAATTTTTTTTTCCATTTTGGTAAGGCATTGCTTGTCTAGGCAATGTTTAGATTTCAACAGTTTTTTTTTCTTATTAAAAGTTTTTGTATTAACATATAAAAAAAGAAAGTATAGTTGATTTTGGATCATCTTGAGGTCGATCAAAATAGTTTACTGCTCTATTTTAATAGGTCAAATTAGTTCAAGACTAACGCTTCATGCGTTTTTAGTGAGATAAAACTTGAAATAGAGTAAAGATTAATATCGTTGTGAGGGCCCCAACGAATACTCACCCATATCTAAGTATATATCGAGTGCATGGATGAATATAAATAAAAAAAATGTAGTAGAATAATAATAATGAACATACATTTCATGAGAATATACCACAGGCGGAAATCCATTAAAGTGGTAAAAGTTAAAAATTGTAAAATTTTAGACCTGCTTTAGAGTAAAAGATGATGATCATTTACTAAGATGCATTGTTAAAATTGAAAGTATTACATAATGCTATTTTAAAAAATCTATCTATTCTTTTCTAATTTTTACTTAATATTAACCAAGTCATGATAAAAATATTGATAGTAAAGACAAGAAATTTATAAAATAAAAAAGTTGGACTATTTTTCTCATAAGAGAAACAAACTCAAATCATTCTATTTATTTATTTTATTCATGCATTCACCTTAGGCCTACTACCTTTTGCATATGTTATTATCTTTATTGTGTGATTGTGAATTGTTTATAAATTGTGAACATATGATTTTAATTAAGTAGATGTGATATCATTTAATAGGGGAGTTGACTCATATACTTAGAGATTGGAGTACAGAAATTATATAAGATGGATAATAGTTAGAATGATAAACCAAGATATCCTTTACTTACTTTTTTTTTTCAACACCTTGAAATATACATATGATATTCATCTTTTCGATGTTTGATATGAATTTATTAGTAACACACCTGCTTATGAGATGGTGCACTAAAGTTTCTTGATTATGCATTTTGTAATGTGGGGGAAAAATGGGAAGGTTTTAATGCATGTATAAGCAGTTTGCTAATAGCTATAGGAGAACACAAAATGATATCTATGAACATTTATTATGTGAGGGTTTTCTCAAAAATTATATCAACTGGACTCTACATGGCGTTGCAAGTTTAGATTGTGCAATTAGTGATGAGGAAACTGAGTGTAAGCAATGGTCAAATATTGAAGCTAAAAAGTTTTACGAACTCCTAAAGGAAGCAAAAAAGGAGTTGTACCCAAGATGTAAGAAGTTTAGTAGGCTTTCTTTAATTGTGAAATTATTTCACATAAAATGTCTTGGGAAGTGGAGCAATAACTTATGTAAACCTCATCTATTTCTAATTCTTCTTCTTCTCTTATGTCTATATGTAGGGTTCGAGCATCTTGACCATGCAAGGAATATGTTCACAACCACATTCAATTCAACCTTCATCATCCACCCAACTTGAGAACCATGGTCTGTTTTTTTTTTCTTTTCTTTTTTCTAATATTTACTTAAAATTATTACTCTATCTTTAGCCTCTTTTCAAATCCTATAAATAATAAGTTTTATAAATGTTAGTTGCAGAGAACATTATTAAAAAGAAAGAAAAGACTTGAAAGCAAAAGCCCCAAGGTTAAGGTTGATATAGAGATACTATAGCTTTAGGCATATGTTGATGGTTAATCTTTTTATTTTATTTAATCTTCATTTAATCAAGGTGTTATTTCCATTGTTCAGAACACCATGAAGAAGTACACTGAAAGTGTCATGTGATTTCTTGAGGGCATTTGTTCATGATTACTACAGTTGGAATTATATTGTTACAATCTAGACAAATCAATTGGAGAAATACACTTTGACTTAGTTCGTGATCATGGAGAGTTGGAGGCAAAGCTGAAATCCCTAGAAAAGCATATCCAAGAGGTATGTTTCTGAATTTGTCTAAATGTTGATTACTTTTTTATCTCATAGCTCCTATATTTTGATATTGATATGCTTTGCTTTTATGTAGGTACAACTGCCATTTGATATTTTCTTCTGGAGTGGTGAACAATATGTAAGAACAGTTTTCCCTATTGAATTTTGATATCCATGATGTGTCTTAGAAATGAATGTGTAACTCTTCACTTTGTTTTTGTTTTATAGCTCCAATTCACCTTGTTGGCAATTGTGGGTAGTGGCACAATCATAATTGATTTCCAGACTGTTATTTTGTCTTCTTGTGGTTATTAAGAGGACTTGCAGTTTATATATGTATTGATTTTATATTTGGATTGGACCATAAAGTTCAATTTGCCAAACCTAGAACATAGTAGATGGTCATTGAGTTTTTGTATTGAATGTTTGTTCTACATTTATGCAGGAAGTATAATGAATGAAGTTTGGACTTATTTAGACTTTTCAGGAATTATTTGGACTTTTGTATTGAAATAAACGTTGAGTGAAATTTTTAGGAATTATTTGGACTTTTGAATTGTATTTGAATGATATAATTATGGGTGTATAGGTTATTAGGAATACATGATTGTAATTAATTGTTGCACAGTATATGACTTAATATTTTTCTATGTTGTTCTTTCGAGACACTTGATTGATTAGTGCCTCTTTTTTATATAGGATTTGGAGGCGTTTTTCTATCTAAAGCCCCTAAATGGAGAAAATTGCCTCCATTAGTTTTATATAGGGGCAATTCATATAATTGCCTCTATATTTTTCGCCGCAACTATGGAGGCTTTTATACCAAATTGCCTCCATATGTATTAGAGGCATTTTTGAGGCATTTAGAGGCAAAAAAAATTGCCTACATATATTAGTATTGTAGTAGTTTGTTATTGACTAGATCTGAAATATATCGATTCAAAGTTAATTAGTATTTTTATAGAGGCCAATTCAAGATTAGCATCAATCAAATATATATTATCATAAATAAAATCAAACTTTATTATACAAAAGTTTAAAAGGTATGATGAAAAATATAACTTCCATGTATTCCATCTTGCTTCTCACAAGTGTGTGTGTGTGTGTGTATCCATAGGATTTATGTCCATATAATTATCTAAAAGGGGTTAATTAGTTACTAAACAAAGTTATTAATTCCTTCATAATCTTTATTTTCAAGGTAAATTTATTCTCCTACAAAGTATCTCAGAGCTTGATAGGAATAGCTTTCAGCAGCAACGCTTTTTGCAATGAAATGGTGAAGTTTTCCTCCATATTCATTTCTTCTGGCCTAATTCCCTGTTCAAGTTTCCAATCAAAGTTGTGAATCAGGGAAGCTGCCATGAGGGCCCCAAGCAATAAACCAATGGTAATCCTTGATATATTCTTCTCCCTGAGCCAAATGGAATGAGCTCAAAATCTTGGCCCCTCATATCTATTTTACTGCATAAAAATCTTTTAGGCTCAAAAGAATCAAGATTTGACCATATATAAGATTCTCTGCCGATTGCCCATGCATGAACTAGTATTTGTGCATTTCTAGGTACTATATAACTATTAATTTTGGTATCAGTCTCAACCTTGTGAGGTACCAGTAAAGGAGTCGATGGAGTCTCAGAGTCTCTTTGAATATTGCCTCTTAAGTATGATAGTCTAGATATGTCTGATTCTTCAACGATTCCATTCTGGCCAATGACAAATTGAAGCTCGTTTCTTGCTTTTGCCATCTTATCTAGATTGTGAATTAATTCTGTCATGGCCCACTCTATTGTGGTGGTAGTAGTGTCTGTTTCTGCAACAAATAAATCCTAATATATACAAAGCAAAAATTAGTTGTAATGTAGTTTTGAAAGAGAGAAGCTTTAGTTAATTGGATACTAATTATGTTGTGCGTAGAAACTGAAATTAATTATTTCATGCAATGATGTGTACATGTTGTATGGTAATAGCTGAAATGATTGATCTTATACGCTTAACATCCACTCAATTAGTGTGTTTTAAAAGAATTTGAAAGTGATTATTATATTTGGAAAAATTTTAAGTTATTCAAGTGACGTACATATGTATTCAAATGAATTGTGAATCGTTGATATATATACACAAAGGTGTACACAACATATATAAAGAATGTATAAAACCATATCATTAAATAAAATATTAGCATTATTATGCGTACGACTAACGATTCATGACATAGGCCTAGGCCTCTTGTAATTCTTTGGGGGGGAAAAAGGAAAGAAAATCAGATAGAGGCAAGGGTTAAATAAGATTACAACATCTTAAATATGAAAAAAAATCTTTATATGCTATTTTTGACTAAAGAGAAGAAAGCAAATAAAAAGATTAAAAATAGAAAGATTTACAATCATTGAAGTAATGAAAATATAAATTGCAATGTTTTTCTGATTAAAATTTTCAAATGGTTTTCTCAGTAAAGTTCAAAATCAAAACACTAGGAAGAGTTTCACTTACCATAAGTAAATGTATTATGTCATTTCAGGTTAATTCATCAAACTCATTTTGGTGGCTGATATCAAATAGTTCCTCCAGTATATCATTTTTGGATGCGCCGCTTTCCGATTGCAGTCTCTTGTTAGTTATATCATCAAAGATTCCAAGCAGTTTCCCGACATGTAACACCGATTTGGCCTTAATCCCTCGAGGATCAAAAGGCTTAAGAAACTGGAAGTAGTAAGCAACATTTGGCATGGCAACGACATGTGATGATTCAGAATTAAACTAAGAAAAATCCATCGAAAGAAAAATGGCCAAAATAAAATTCAGCGATATAGTAAATGTAGCATCAGCAACCTCCAAAACTCGGCAGCTCTTGCTACATTCTTGCACAAACCCCCCTAAGCCCCTCTTGTGTTTTTTAAAAACTAGCAAATTACCCCTTCAATCTTGTGATGCAAATCACGCATGGCAAGTGCAGTTGGTATAGAGTTATTTATTTATTTCTAAATATCAACCGTTGGATCCATTGAAAAAAATTGACAATTCAGATTACTTCTACCAATAAAAAAATATAAACTATAAAATATAAAATATATTTATTTATATACATACATAATATATAGTTAACTATATTTATATATAGTTAAATATATGTATATATTATATATACATATTTATATACATATATACACTATTTAAAAAACAGACCAGACTTATTGAACCATCAACTGCCATATGAACAAGCCCGATTTTGAGTAAAAATTGAAAAATAAATAAAATCATTCTATTTTGTGAAAACTGTCTAAACCATTTGAACCGTTCACAGTTTATGAAAAAATCGGACTAGTTCATTATTTTCTCTTCTCTTCCCTTTAATTTTTAGCATAATTAACACTTTTTTCTATTATTTTTGGGCCTAATGTGAACCTCCAAAGCTAAGATGCATCTTAAAAAGGTAAAAAACCTAAAACATTCAAACAAATTTATAAAATAAAGCCTCAAATTAGATCTAATATTCTAATTTTTAAATCCAGCTGGAAGGTAGAAACCTTTAGTCTCCAACCTAAGTGCTCTTTCAAGAAATTCTAATTTATGAAATTGTACAATATAATTTAGAATTTTTATATTTTATGTTTGGTATTTTATTAACTTTTAAATAATATATAAAATATACAATATATTACATAATTATTACGTCACGGTTCAATTACGATTCAATTGTGGTTTGACAAATAGTTGAACTAGTGAATTATAAAATGATAAATTTTTTAATTCAATAAATGGTCCAATTTTCAAACATTGCAAATATATAGAAACCCAACACCCACCCCCATCAACCTACCTAACCCTTACCCACCCTTCGGCTGCTGCTCACAAAGCATGCAAGCTGCCATGGCCGATAGTCTCTATGAGTTGCAACCATGGGCGCCACTCACAAAGGCAACCTCCATGGCTGCATTTGCAGGCTACCATGGAGGCCTTGCCACGAGGCCCCTATGAAAAGTGGCAATGGCCGCCACTCGTATGGCAAGTAAGATGGCGCGGGGTGGGTGGGGGTTGGGATTATTATATAAATATTTATTTATTAATATAAATTATACATAAATATATTTATGTATTTATAATGTATTATATTATGTTTATTATATTATATGTTATAGATTTATATTTGTATATAATATATATTTAAAAGAATAAATTAGAAAGATGAAAATTAATATCTATGTATATCGCCCACGTATTAACAAGTATTTATTCGTTTCATGATATTATATAACCATTAAAATCTGTAGCAGCCTCAGACTTCTGAGGTACTTGTAAAATCTCCACCTGGTGAAGCCTCAAAGTCAATCTAGATATGTCTAACTCTTCAACCTGTCCCTTTTGGTCAACAGCAGTTTAAAGCTTTTGTCTTGCTTTTGCCACCTTCATGGGATGCATATTAATTTTGCTATAGCCCATTCTATTGTGGTCTCAATTTTTTCCTATTAATCTGGCAACAAATAAATTCAAATATATAGCACGCTTAGCTTCAATCCCGAATTTAAATGATTGGATGCATGCTAATTTAGTGATGTATATACATTGTATTTATGCAAGTCATTATTTTGCCTCCTCAATTATTGTTTTCTAGAAGAAGGAAAATGATTATTATTTTCACTTCTCTAGCTCCGGATGCTGTGTTTTTAGCGTGAAAAAGGATAAAAAATATAAAAGTGTAGAAACAAAAGTAGAAACTATATTGCATACAATTAGATCATAGTTTCATCATTTGAGGAGCATAAAGTAAACATGAATACTACTGTTGTCATTTGAAGTGACTTGAAGCAAAATATTTATTTTTTCATTTTATCAATTCTTGCTATGAATCTAAATTGAACTCACTTGCATGAAGTGAGGCAAGATTTGAATAAAAATCTCATCCCATTGGGCACCCAATGTTAATGGATGTAGGTTCCAGTTGAGAAAGTTAGCAAAGGTGCACTGATAGTGATCAAGGACCAAAAAGAAAGAAAAGAAGCAAAATAAATAAATAAATAAAAACAGCAGGGAAAATAAGATACAAAGTGCACATATCATGAAGGTGAAAGTACAATTACAGTTGAAAAAATATCAAACAATCTCTAAGCTGAGGCGCGGATATCTCCCTTTCTTTAAGGAGATTCAAGCCCACTGTAGTAGAAATTTGTTACTAATCCAGCACTATTACTCTTGACTTGTTCTCACTAGGATACAGCAGCTAGACAACATTGCATAACTCAAAACCCTAAACAAGACTTGAGTTCAAAGCTCCATCACAAAAACACCTTCCTTTAACTAGTATAACTCTCTTTTAGTGTTTGCAATATAGCAGTTATAAGAATTCTTGCAAGGTTACCAAAAAGAAGAAATGACTCCTATTTATAAGTGTGGAGAACCTTCATAAAATAAATGAGAATTAGTGATAAGTAAACCAAAGGTTACATATAGGAATATGGAGGGGTGCAAATGCGAATTGAAGAAGAAGAAAAGGAGTAAAGGAAAGGACTTTTCCTTTACTAAAGAATAATGAAGGACTCTTCATTTCTCAACTGACTCCCACATTGATGTGACCTATTTGCATCATTAATGGAGTGATGTGAAAGGACATGTGGATTAATGTAAATATTAAAATGCTTATACACCAACATTCCCCCACTTATTTTAATATTAAAAGAGAGTTACCAATTGAAGGGAGACTATTATGCATAATAAAAGTGTGCTCTGCATTCAACCTCCACTCAGTAAAGCAACAACCTCAACTCCAACACTAATAGTAGTCTCAAACTTAAACTATTATTGCTTAAGGGAAATAAAGAATCACTGCCTACACATAACAGTCAAAGTGTTGACATAAGCTTTATTAGCTAGCACATCAAAACCTTGTGCTATCCCAGATTTCATGAGTATTTTTGAGAATAAGCCTAATTCTCATAGTAAGTGGCTTACTTCAGTACTCAAATAGGTGAAATCTATCAAGGGTGCTTTTGTAACTCTGACACCCCACACGTAAGAGCTACAAATTTTCATTAAGAGTTAATAAACTCATTTTTCTCATATCGTTGCAAGATAAATGCAATCACATCATAAGGATAGTGAGACAAATATAATAGTACATTTTATAACAAGTCATCATATGATTCATTTTTTCCTATTGAACTTGGTTATAGGATCTCTAGTCCCCAAGTTGGTTTCCTCATATATGACTCATGATTTTATGGGCTACAACCCCATACCCTCAATGTGCTCCAAACCCTTTCTCTTGTTAAGGCCTTAGTCAATAGATCTGCAAGATTATCACAAGATCTCAAATAGTCGACATTAATGGTACCATTTGTTAAGTAAGATCTCATAGTACTGTGTTTCTCTTTATAGGTCTGGATTTACCATTATAGTAACGGTTTTGTACTCTACCAATTGTAGCGGTGCTATCACAATGAATTAATATTGGAGGAATTGATTTTCCAAAATAAGGTATTTTGAATAATAAATCTCTTAACCAATTGGCCTCTCACTAGCTGAAGCTAAAGCAATAAGCTCAATCTCTATGGTAGATTTGGCAATAGTAGTTTGCTTTTTTGATTTCCAACAAATAGCACCACCACCTAGAGTAAAAATATAACTAGTGGTAGAATAGTAATCACCTAATAAAGTGTTGCAATCTGCATCAGAAAAGCTTTCAAGTACAATAAGGTATTTTTTATAAAATAAGCCATATGGTTTTGTACTAAGTAAATATCTCACAACTCTTGTTATAGCATGCCACTGTTCAATACTTGGCTTACTTGTAAATCTACTGAGTACTCCTACTACATATGCAATATTAGGCCGAGTACAATCAGTCGCACATCTCAAACTCCCAATTGAGCTAGCATACTCTTTTTTTATTTATCACATCATCATCACTTTTAATAGGAAATAAGTGAACACTTGCATCAAAAGGAGTTGAAACATGGTAGCAATCAATAAAATTGAATTTTTAAAAAAATTTCTCAACATAATGCGACTAGCCAATAAAAATACCATCACATGATTTTGTAATTTTCATACCCAAAATAAAGTTTGCCTCACCAAGATCCTTCATGTCAAAGTGGCTACTAAGCATGCCTTTAGTCTCTTTAATAACATGCAAATTGGAGCCAGAGATCAATAAATTAACATATAGACAAACAATAACATGTGAATTATTCCACGACTTATGATAAATGCACTTGTCAGACATTGTTGATTTATAACCATTCTCAATCACACACAAATCACACTTCTCATGCCATTGCCTAGGTGTTTGTTTCAAGCCGCATAGGGATTTAGTTAATTTACACAGTTTGTTTTCTTGGCCTGCTTCTATAAAACCTTCTGGTTGGTCCATGTAAATCTCTTCATTTAAGTCTCTATTTAAAAATGCAGTTTTCACATCCATTTGATGTATTTGTAAATAAAAAATTGCGGCAATAGCAATCAAGAGTCTAATGGATGTTACTCTAGTAACCAGAGAATAAGTGTCAAACAATTCTAGGCCTTCTAGTTGCTTGAAACCTTTAGTAGCTAATCTAGCCATATATTTATCAATGGACCCATCAAGTTTTAATTTTTTCTTGAGGACCCATTTATACCCAATTGTTTTACAACCCAAAAGTAAATCAACTAATTTTCAAGTTTTATTAGAAATTAGCAATTCCATCTCATCATTTACTTCCTCTTTCCAAAAAACAACATTAGATGAAGATAAAACTTCTTGTAAAGTTAGTGGGATATTTTCAACATTAAAAACATAGAAGTTAGGACCAAAATATTTTGCTACTTTAGCCCTTTTACTTCTTCATAGTTGGAAACCATTACTATTTCCTTTTATCAACTAAACATTGTAGCTACATAAGTGCATCCTAGCCTCTTGCTTCTTCCTCCATACGAATTCGCATTATGAAATTCCTTCCAAGAAGGTGGAAGTTTGTTAATTATGCCACAAACAACAAGGTTATCTCCAATTTTGATGTCCTCTGACCTATGCTCTCCAACTACCATGACAAAATCTTGAGCTTGGTCTACCATTAATTTATTGTCCACCATTTGAAACTTAAAAAATCTACTCGTTACATGTTTTTTCGCACCTACCTCCTTTGTGTCATATTTACTTCTTCCACCTATTGAAATCGGCACCATTAAAGCGAAATGGCCTGTTGAGATCCCCCACACTGACATCTACTAGTTTTTCAACTATAGCCATATTGAATCTCCTTAAAATTGAAGGTTAAAGTACAATTACAATTTAAAAAAATCAAATGATCTCTAGGTTGAGGCGCTGATATCTCACTCTCTTTAAGGAGATTCAAGCTCACTGTAGTAAAAATTTGTTACTGGTCTAGCACTATTACTCTTGACTTGTCCCCTCCAAGATACAATAGACCAACAACGTCATATAACTCAAAACCCTTGACAAGATTTGAGTTTAAAGCTCCACCACAAGAACACCTTCTTTCAACTAGATAACTCTCTTTTAGTGTGTGCAATATAGTAGTTATAAGAATTCTTGCAAGATTACAAAAAAGAAGAAATGACTCCTATTTATAGGTGTGGAGAACCTTCATAAAATAAATGAGAATTAGTGGATAAGTAAACCAATGGTTACACATAGGAATATGGAGGGGTGCAAATGTGAATTGAAGAAGAAGAAAAAGAGTAAAGGAAAAGACTTTTTCTTTACTAAAACATAATAAGGGACTCCACACTTCTCCACTAACTCTTACCATAATATGACCATATTCGCATTATTAATAAAGTGATGTAAAAGGACATGTGAATTAATATAAAAATGCTCATGCACCAACATATTAGAAAAGTGTATGCACCATGATAAAAGATTTCCTACTTTTACCAAGCTTCACTTCAATTCATCCATATTTAGGAAGCAAAACATATTAAGAATTAGGCATATGGAAAAAATATTAAACATATATAGAAACATAGTTATTTTATACACGTGGCAAAATTTTACACTGAAAATATGTCCGCATGTCTTAATGCTCCACTACTACACGAGCAAGTAAATTGTTAGATTCCCACATTAGTTAAGTAAATAAATATAGTAGGCCTTTATATATAATCTTGGATAATCCTTACTTTTGAATTAATTTTTAGAATGAGTTAGGCCGAAGTCCATTCTTTAACATGTATAAATAAAGCTATAGATTGATAGCTAATAATTTATAATACTTTTTATTTCAAAAATTATATTTACTACAAAATTTTATAGTAATAATTTTTTATCAATTGTTTTTCATAACATATACTTCATTAATATATTACAAGGCTCCACGATTATAAAATTATCAGTAATTTCTTCACTGCTTGTACTAGGCTCCAATTGCACGAAATTGCAGCATATAAAGCTAGGGCAATTGAGCAAGACAAATCTGGCCATATCAAGCAAACAAAGATTTTTTTGGGGAAGAATGAACTAGAAATATGGGTTTCTGTAGATCTTAAAAGAATTATTAACCAAACAAAGTTCATTAATTACTCATAATATTTATTTTAAAAGTTAATTTGCTACTAGTTCTGCTATCCAACTAAGTAAATATCTCATAGTTTGACAGGAACAGCACTAAACAAAGTTCATTAATTACTCATAATATTTATTTTAAAACAAAGTTCATTAATTACTTATAATATTTATTTTAAAAAAAAGTTCACTAATTACTCATAATATTTATTTTAAAAGTTAATCTGCTACCTGTGAATGATTATATGCCTAAGATGGGGTGAATTAGGCTAAAAAGATTTTAATGTAGTAGAAATTTATCACTCAAAATATTTTTTAGCCTTTCAAAACTATTTAACTCTTTTACAGAAAAATAGTTTTAGTTACTGACTGAAATTTGTAAGTACCGGTTAAAATACCAATCAAACCAATGATAAGTAAAGCAGTAAAAATAAAAGTAAACAGACATCGATATTTATAGAGGTTCGGCAAGCATACATTCTCTACCTAAGTTTTTATTTAGGATTTTGAACCTATCAATTTAATTAATCTGTAAGAATATTTTTACAAGTAATAATAGTAATTTGACAGTGAGAAAAGCAAAAGAATTAGAAACAACTTAACAAGGTGAAAAACCAGCTCTTTGCGAAGAGCTAAATCAAGATCGTAGATAGGATAAGGCAAATTCCATAGCACTATGAAACTAGTTGCTTTGTAAACAGGCCCAAGGAAACTTTTGCTATATTCACTTGCACAACCTATGCGGATTGATACAGAAATTGCTACAACTCTATACAGTACGCTTTAGAATCTCCTTCCAAATCAAAACTAAGAACACTATAGAAGATTCCAAACTGTACCGCCCTACTGATTTCTTCACCTAAAGGTTCTTAGAGCAACCAAGCGTCAATTTGTTGTCTTCACGGGGCCCCTCAAAAGCAAGTACGACTCCCATCCCTCTTCACTACGATGTCTTTCAAGACACAAAGCACTTTATCCTCATCTCCCCAAGGTCCGTCGAAGGCAAACTCCACTTGGCCTTCTTCACCCCAAAATCCTTGGAAAACACACATAGAGCAAGAAATTAGCAACACTTAAGCACAAGAACGTGTAAGAGAATATCACGCAACTTCTCAAGACACTCAACAAAGTTCTTTCCCAACTTATTGATTCACTCTTAGAATGTTGCATATTTTTCAATATATAGATGCACTACCAATAGCTATAAGTTCCAATTTAGTAAGTGACTATTAGATACATATTAGGAAACAACCCAAAAGGCAAGAAGCTATTAGAATCATGATTAAAACATAATTGTGGACTCAACTAATGATGCAGCAAAAATGGTCTTCTTTCCTATGTAATGAAAATATGAATTTTAAGCTAGAATCTTTAAGTGATCATATTAAATAAAGAAAGTCAATTCCAACACATTCTGACATATTCCAACAGATAAATAAGGAAATAATAGTTTAAAATAATACTTGCATCTAAATCATATAAATATATTCATTAAGCCAAAGATGCAAGATTTCGAGCTAAAAAGGATAGACTTTCCTAGTATGAAAGATATGCGAATCGATCAAGATTATCTCCATAAAAAAGGTAAGTCAAAATCCAGTTATTTATAGAAAGTAGTAAATTCTCTGCAAATTATTTGAAGATAATTTAATATGTCCATGTGGAAAAATGTTATTTTCTTAAATCATTAAAACATTATCAATTTGGAAGAAGATAATAGAAAAAGGAAATAAACCAGTAGTTAATCATTCCATATATTACATTCATTGAATCTAGCCATGATGAGCACATATTTAAATTTAATATCAACAGCATGATTTCCTTCCATAAATAAAAGATATAATGTACTAAATCAAATATAAAGATATATCAAAATCAATATAAGGAAAGATAAGCTCTAGACAGCACAATATAATTTTCAAACAACATAAGGCAAGTTCTAGTAGATTTTTGGAAATAATTCACATCAATCATGTGAAAAATGTTGTCATATTCAAGACTCTAGAACTTATGCAAAATCATCAAAGGGTTAACACTACCAATTCCACTATCCAACGAAGTAAAAATCTCATAGTTTGACAAAAATAGCCTTGAGAGGCCCAGCCTTCTGCAACAAAAACTTAAACTTTACGGTCATATTCATTTTTTCCAACTCAATCCTCCCTTTGAGTTTCTAATCAAAATTATAAATTATGGAGGCCACCATGAGGTGCACCATGTGATAAGCCAACAGCAACACAAGGCATATTTTTCTCCCTGAATCAAATGGAATGAGATGAAAATCTTGACCTTTGATGTTTATTTTGCTATCTAAAAATCTTTCATGCTCAAAAGAATGAGGATTTGACCATATACAAGAATCTTTGTTGGATGCCCATACATTAACAAGTATTTCGTAATTTCTTGGTATTATATAACCATTAATTTCTATATTAGCCTCAACTTTGTGAGGAATTAATAAAAGAACAGATGGATGAAGCCTCAAAGTCTCTTTGAATACTGCCTGTAAGTATGACAACCTGGATATGTCTAATTCTTCACCCTGTTCCTTCTAGCCAATGACATTTTGAAGTTTATTTTTTGTCTTTGCTATCTTTTCAGATTGTGGATTAATTCTACCGTGGCTCATTCTACTATGACTACATTCGTATCTATTCCTACAACAAATAAATTCTAATATAAAGTAAAAATTAGTTATAATCATAGTTTTGCAAAAACAAGGAGCTCTCATGCATGTACATTTTACTTAGTTAAGTTCCTATTTTGGATGAAATAGGAACTTTAGATAATTGGATAATAATTATGTGATTCATCACTTTAGACAAACATGTTCTAGAACTAACATTTGGCTGACATGTTCTAGAACTACAGTTCATCATTTCACTTGTTTACAAAAAAGACCACAAATTTATTTTCATGCAACATCAGACAAACAATCATTGGAAAAGATGAAAATATTTTTCTTATCAAAATTTTAAAAACTAAAGATAAATATGCTGTTTTTCTTGTTAAAATTGAGGAACAAAATTTAGGAAAGAGTTTCAGTTACAAAAAGTGAATGTATTATGTCATTTCAGGTTAATTCAGCATCATATTTGCAGCTGATGTCAAGTAATACCTCTAATAGATCATTTTTGGACTCAGAATCCTTGGATGGGCTGCCTTTTTTTTTTCAATCTCTTGTCAATTATATCATCAAAGATTCTAAGCAGTTTCCCAACATATAACACCATTTTTTCCCTCATCCCTTGAGGATTAACAAGCTTAAGAAATGGAAGTGATCAGCAAAATTTGGCATGCTAACCACTTGCATTATACCATTCTCAATCT
This sequence comes from Jacaranda copaia, assembly GCA_014898725.1. Taxonomy (NCBI): domain Eukaryota; kingdom Viridiplantae; phylum Streptophyta; class Magnoliopsida; order Lamiales; family Bignoniaceae; genus Jacaranda; species Jacaranda copaia. The sequence goes on along the minus strand of JACGDI010001580.1, from coordinate 120,637 downwards.
GCTTAAATTCTAGTGATGAATCTGAACTAAATTGAGCAAAATTCATTGAAAAAAAAATGTCTAACATAAGATTCAACATCATAGTAAAAGCTGTACCACCAAAATCCAAGACCCAACAGCTATCACAACATTTTTGCACATAGTCATGCAGTTTCTTCAATTTTTCCTGGCAGAGGCAATAGCTTGCATCAAGTATTTGCAATGAAAACATCTGCTCTTTTCATGTTCTCTGAAGAACCTACCACTAGTTGGCCACCTAGAGCCATGCAATTGAAAACTTGTTGTGGCCATAAACTTCAGATGCAGTTAGGTAGTGTCTTGTAGAGAAAACTGGACCATGCTTTGAAATACTTGTTTAACAATTTTCGGGGAGGATACAACTATTGTGTTTATGCTACCAAACTTGAGGTGCACTAAAGGGACATAAATCTTGGAGAGTTTGGCAAGTGATTAGCAGGGGTTTTGGCCAATTTGGAGAATCACTACAAGAAAATTGACTTTTATCGACGGAAAATTATCAATGGATAAATTATGTTGGTAATTATCGATAAACTACTAACAGATTACTGATGGATATCAAAATAAAACTTTAAATTAGCAAGAGGAATAAAATTTGTTGGTAATAGGTCAGCAACTTTTTTTAACGGAAGTAAATTTTGTCGATAATTCGTTGGTAACATTTCCAACACACTAATGTTCGTTGGTAATCCATTGGTAATTTTTCAATATATATAATTCTATTGGTAATTCATCAATAAAATGTTTTAGAGATGTACTTCTGTTGGCTATCCATTGGTAAAATTTTTTAGAGATATAATTTCATCAACAATCAGTTGGTAAAGCTTCTGAGAAACAAATCCAATTATATTTTTGGTTAGTCCAAGATATCCACCAAACTAAAATTCCAAATCCTAAAATATCTGGTTTAGATCTTCTATTCCAATTTATATTCTATCTCCTATTTAATTTCATTGATATATAACACATGTATTAAATATTTTCTTATAAAATAATAAATTGAGAATCAAATACACTTGATATATATACATTAAGTTGGAATAGTAGATGAAACATGGAGTGGAATAAAGGATCCAAAGTGTAAAATATCATCTCATAGTCATTATTTTTTATCTCGCAATTGTTATTTAGTTATTGCTTCTACCTACATTGTCATTTCTAGATTTTAGAGTTTTTCATTTAATATATTTTTGAAATGTAGTAATCATGGCTAGTTATTGTAGTTAGACATGGCATTGATTCTATGATAAAGGAATTTTTACATCTGAATTTCAAAATAGGGTGATTGAATTCTTAGATTTCACTTACTCTCAACTAGGAGCAGTACATGACAATCAAACAAAATGTCCTTATTCTAAATGCTGCAACAAGAAATTTTTTAGACAACATGATGTACATTTTCATCTAGAAAAATATGGATTTGAGCATGGTTACACTGTTTGGGCTGCACATGATGAGTCTTATGAAAGTAGGCCTTCTTATGAAGGACCTTTATGCTCTAGGGATGAAGAAAGTTTTGGTTTGAGGGAAATGGTGATGAATGTTGCTAGACCCAACTACAATTGGGGTTTTAATAGCAATTAAAATTCTGAACATAATGAACAAACTACCTAATCCGAATGTGCAAAAGTTCATTAACCTTTGGACTGATGTTGATTAACCTTTATGGCAAGGTTGCAAGAAACACACTAAACTCTCAACTGTCTCTTAATTATTGAATCTCAAATTAGAGTTCAATTTACCATAATAGTGCTATGATCACCTCATGACAATAGTTAAGATTACGATGCCAGTGAGAAGTTTTCAAGCTACTTGTGTAGTACAAAAAAGATGGTGGCAAACCTTGGCCTTGGTTATTAGAAAATTGATGTCCACATCAATAATTGTAGCTTGTATTACAAAGAAAACAAAGACAAGTCAAGGAATTTAGGTTCTATGAAAGATGTGTCTTTTAAGGTCTTGCGCTACTCGCCGCTAACTCTGAGACTTCAAAGATGTGCCTTTTAAGGTGTTAGTTTTTTGAAGTTATGATTTTGTTTTGTGGTTTTGTGAATTTGGTGCTTCAGCTTGCATTTTATGTAGATTTAGTTGTTGAATGGTTTGTTGAAGTTTTAGTTTTTTGAAATTGTGGTTTTATTGGAATTTATAGTTTGTTGAGGTTATGTTTGTTGAGTTATGGTTGTGTTGAATTAATTTGTTAAAATTGTGATGATTTTTAAAGTTTTGGTTTGTTGAAACTGTGGTTAATATTATTTGATGACAAATTTGATGAAGAATTGATATTTAATGTATTTTCAATTTTTTGTTATATTGAGCATTAATTAATAAATTTAATAGGTTATACAAATATTATTTAAAAAATTATATGCAAAAAATGAAATTTTTTCCAATGGATTGGCTACCAGATTGTTAATCAAAATTAAAAAAAAAACACTAAATTTACTGACAAAAAATCAATTGGTAAATATTACCAATAGATTACCAATGAAAATTTAAAAAAATAAATCATAATTTACCAATGAAAAAGCCCCGTCAGTAAAAGTTTACTAACAGATTTTTGTAGGTAATGTGACCAATGTCAATACCAAATTTACCGAGTGAAAATTTGTCAAAAAATTGGTTGGTAATTATTACCGGCAAATTTAAAATTTGTTGGTAAAATTTACCAACGAAATTATTACCAACGGATAGTTTTCGTTGGTAAATCCATCGATAAAATATATTGCCAAAAAATTTTTTAATTAATTTATGAATTTTTTCGTTGATGAAAGTTGATTTTTCTAGAGTAAATATTTACAATAATGGGAAAAAGTGGAGGCCCGAAGGACAATTGGCTGGTTTCTGGGGCCGTAAAATTGATGTGAAGACATGAAAGCACGTCCACAAGAGATGCAAAGTAGAAACAAAAATGGGACAAGATCCATGGATATTCTTCTAATTCTTTGTCTATTTGTGACCTGTAAATTCAGAAAGAGAATATATAGAAGCTATATAATCCATTAATATTGAATCGAGGCCTACAGGCTAAGCAAGCAATGTCCATTAATATTACTGTCGTACCTACCAAGTCACATTTTACCAAACTATTTCTCTCACCATTCAAAGCCTCACGAATATAATTTATTTTGAAATAGAAGATATGAACATTGGTTAGAATGAGATCCAAACCTAATATCTTTTATTTTCTAATAGAAAATTTGAACTGAATATATGTTATTCTATATTATAACTAGCAATCACTGCATGCCATTCTCACATGTATAAAATATTTTTGAGTAATATATATAGTATTTGTATATATTTTCACATTTATTATACTAAAAATTAACATGCATCTTAAATGTTAATTTCCAATTTGTACAATTATAAAAAATAGCACTCATATAAAATAACCGTTTCATAATTCATTACAAAATAACCTACAAATAAAATTATGTCAGAGCTTGACTAGAACAACCTTCAGGGCCACGGCTTTTTGCCAAAAATAAAATAAAATAAACTTTTTGTTGATATTCATTTCTTTTGGCTCAATTCCCCCTTCAAGTTTTCAATTAAAGTTCTGAACGAATTGAATTGTAAACTTATTCTTTATACAATTTTTTTAATGGAATTTTTCAGAAAATAAAAATTATTATAAAAAAAGAACCAAACACATTCCTCAACCAGAACCCCACACACTCAAAAAACTTCAAAATACCCTTTCAATTTATTTTATACCCATTTCCCAATGTCTACATACACATGCATAAATAATTTTAAAATATTAATTCTATCCTAAAAATTCAATAAAAAAGCTAATGATGTAACATCTTGTCCCTTCGAAAAATACAACCAAACAAATAATTTTATCTCAAAACACTCTCCACCTACCATTTAAAATACAAACAAATAATCATCACATTCCCCAACTCTATTTTCCAAAAATTATTTTATCAAAATATTTTGACAAATACTCTAATTTACAACCAAACATAACCTAAAATCAACGACTAAAAAATCATCAAGAATAAAACCGAAAAATGTTCCAGCAGGTGTGGAAAAAGTCTGTCAGAACTTACTGAAACCGGAGTGGCAATTTTCCGATGGGAGTGCATCAATTAAAAATGTCTAATTTTGATGGAACGACCAAATTTCCATCAGAAATTGTGTTTTCTTGTGGTGACATTTGTGTTAGTGTTGTCAATCAAATGCCATTTATAATTTGCATTTATCATTTATTATCCAATGGCATATAATTACATTATTGTGGCATTGCCATACTATTTTTTTTAAGTGTTACTATAGCAATTTTTCAAATAACATCATAAATAAGTGCGAATGACATTTAAAAAAATACCATTAGTTAAATACATATTTATAATACATTTATATTGACATTTTTAATTAAATATAATTATTTTATTTACTATTTATTAATTAAATATCATTAAATATTATATTATAATGAAAATTTTAACAATATCATCATACCACTTTTACTTGTCATTACATTACAAAATACTTTTAAGTTAACGCCATAAATATTAATTTTTCTATAGTGGCTAGGAAAAACTCTATTGTAGATGAAACCAAAAAAAAAATAGATAATAAAAGAATGAAAATAATAATTAGGGTAAAGATGGGGAAGTGCAGACTGCGCAGTAGAAACAATTGACGCGTAGATTATGGTTTCTTTTTTTCTTATTCCAACTTGTATGATGTATCTATTTCTTATTATATATTTTCTTCTTTTATTTAATTTATTTTAATTATTGTAAAGAATTTCAAAAAATATATTAATTTATAAGCAGATTTTATTTTTATATATTTTTATATAAAATTATATAATTGATATTGCTTAACAAAATAATTTTGCCTTTCAATTATTAATTTTTTGACTTTTTGAATATTTTTTTTAGAAATTGATATAAATTAATAATTAATCAAAATATAAAAATAAAAAATGTAAAATAGAATAGTCTAAATATATTAAAACAATATTTATGTACATTCAGATAATATATATATAAAGTAGAATCTTGATTTGGAGAAGAAAAATGTTATTTGAGGTGCTATATTTTTGGAACGCTGTTTTTGTTGAGTGGCTAGAAAATTGATTCTGAAATAGATTTAGGGTTGGAGATGTTCTTACACACCCAAGGTCCATACTTTAACACCTCCAAAATATAAATTTAAAGAAAAAAAACACAAATTAATTAGTTTATAATTATTTTAAAAAAAACCTCACATTGGTTCAGATATTATATTGTTAAATGAATCACGTAAGGAAATATTTGCGTGAAGTATCCACTTTACTTTATCAAAGTAAAATTTGGAGAAAAAATGACGTGTATTAAAATAATTCAGACTGTTAAATACATATTAGTTTAGAAAGTTAGCTAAAACATTAGCCCAACAAACAATGCTTTTTATAATTGATCAACAACAACCAATTAAAACAATTTATGAACTCCTACAACTCTGTGTGTTTGCCACTCTCCTCGATTCAGGTGGTTCAAGAAACGACTCAATATCACGCCTAAATGAATGGTTAAAAAATAGCTCCTTCTCATATTTTTTCCCACTTAACTTTTTATGTGGCTGCAAAATCTATAATTTTCGTGAATGCCTCACGATGAAAACTTCCTCCATTTGAACCTTAAATCTTTTTGAATTTTCAGATTTTATCTCTCTTTTAATTCATAAGATTATAATTTTGTCTCTTTTTACAGGTCATTAAATACTATCAAGTCGTTATAAATTCTATGATAACGTCTATGCCCAATTATAACTAAATAAGACAATTGAGAACTTAAAAAAATATCATGAAATGAATTGATTAATGTGCCTAAATCTATAAAACAAATTCAAGACAAAGTGGACAACGTATTCCTAAAACCCACAATAAATTAATTATTAATATCCGTATTATAGATAAAAGTATGAATTTATAAGTTTTTCATCGCATTGCGAAAATACAGGTACTTCCTTGGTATTATGAATTACATATGGTACTTTCTATTTTCTAGAAACACTACAAGAAAAAGATATATTAGTAACAAATAAGTGAGTGACAATGTCAAGATTGTTATTAATTATGTATATTAGATGACAAAAGATTTATTTTTATCATTTCAATGATTTTTACAAACTAAACGGTGGTAAGAATAGTATTTAAATTGTTGTCATTGACAATTAGTGACACACATATAGTGACAATAAAAATCTTATCACAAATTATAGTAGCAATTTTGATTGTTATTAGATTGTAACCATAGAGATATCACTAATTGTTAATAGTGACAACTTAAACAATAATTTTTGTCATTATTAAATCATATTATGACAATATAAAAATTATTGTCATTTAAAAGATATCATTAGTGACAAGATAAAACCTACTGTTCTTTTTTTCTTTTTTTCTTTTTTTTGATTGGAAAGTAAATTTCATAAATTGAAAAAAGAGTCAACAAGGGGGTAGCCCCTGTCACTGAAAATACGGATGGGTAATACATCAGGGGGGCAAACACCATTCCAATTGGATGATCTAGCCGAAGCAGCAAGATTATGTGCTGCTCTATTAGCAGCCCTATTAACAAAACAAAGCCTCCAATTAGGCCAAAGTTTCCAAGCTTTTTGGATCTCCAGGATCTTGAACTTAGCTGTCCAATCAAGCATTGCAGAAGCATTCTTCACCATCTCCACAAGCCTACAACAATCACTCTCAAAAATCACATATTTCAATTTCCACTCACAAGCCAAATCTATGGCTTCCTTCAAAGCTTCTGTTTTCACAATAGTTGCATCTTGACAAAATAGCTTTTTCACCTTGGCAAAAATAATAGAGCCCCTGCAATTCCTCAAAATAGCATAAATGAAAGCCTCCCCATCGATAAAAGCAGCATCAATATTAGTCTTAATCCACCCAAGGGGAGGCGAGAACAATTTCCCATTGGTGGAGGAGCAGCTTGTAATGATCATCTTTGTATGTTGAGCCTTCCAATGGCTACCAAATTCCAAAAAAATCGAGGCCAGCCAAGCACCTTCATCACTCTTGAGGGGACCATGAATAGATCCATTCCGTTTTGTCCAAAAATGATACCAAGCAACAAAAGAGAAGACAAGAAATTCTTCTCTATGCTCAGTAGATAGAAATAGCCAAGATGAGGGAATAACCAATTCCAAAATGCAATCCACAATTGTACCGGCTTGGAAATTATCCAGTTTAAAAGACCATTTTGACGCGAAGAAAACCTTCACAGTAAAGGGACACCTAAGGAACAGGTGCTCCAAATCTTCCTCCTCTTCAAAACAGATAGGACAAGAACAATCAAGGATATAAAAGAGCTATGATAATCTCTTTCTAATAGGAAGCAGATTATGAAAGAACACGCCAAAGGAAAATTTTGAATCTCTCATGAATACGAGTCGACCAGATTGTTACCCAGGGAAAGATACCATCTGGAGACGAATCAACAAAATTAATAAGCTTAAGATATGCTAATATTTTGTCAAAACTACCTAACATGGAGGCAGTCCAAATGAGTCTTCTATCCTCAGGAAAAGGACAATTGGGATCCTAAGAATATGAAGTATAGGATCTCTATGGAAGAACTCCTTAAGTTGGGACGAGATCCATTCGCCAATAACTAGAACAATAAGATTTTTCACCAATATAGATTTGAGCGGCGGTGATGACAATGGGTTTATGAGGATCGGAATATGAGATTTAGTATAGAAGATCTAAGGTTCGACCAAGTGCAAATTGAGGAATTGATAGACATCGAGAGATAAGAATTTTCCTTGATAAATTCTTTGCATTTCATAATACTCTTCCAAAGGGGAGATGAAGCAGCAGAAGCTCCAAAAATCTATGAAAGATTATTCTCCCTTAGATATTTGGCTTTCAAGAGTGCCACCAAAATCAAGTTTTTGTTTGCTGCCACATTCCAAGCAAGTTTAGAAAAGATTGCCTTATTGAACATTACAGTGCTCCGAAATCCCAAACCGCTAGATTTTTTAGGCTAGCAAATAGAACTCCAACATTTAAGTTTCAACCCTTCTTTTTTCCTCAGTGCCCCACCAAAAATTCATTAGTAAGGAATCAATCTTTTCACAAACTAATTTTGGGAAAAGAGATGTTGCCATTTGAAATACCGGAATAGCTTGTGCTACACTTTTGATTAGGACACCTCGAGCTAGAAAGGACAATAGATTTCATTTCCATCCACTAAGTTTTGATTCACATTTTTGGAAAAGATCTCCATAGTCCTCTTTACGCAGATGAGTTTGGCAGAATAGTTTCCCTAAGTTTTTGAGGTTGTGGTTACACTCGACTATACCAAACAGTTCTTTCATTTCCTTCTTGGTCCTAAGATCCACAATTTTGCTGAAATGTATTCTAGATTTTTCTTCGTTAATCTTTTGTCTTCCCCAACTTTCAAGTTTGCTCAAACAATCAAAGACAAAGTTTGCTTCTTGACCATTGGCTCTGCAAAATATAGTTAAATCATCAACATACATTAAGTGATTTAACGATGGAGCTATGTAGCTGATTTTAACTCCTTTGGTATGGCCATTAGCTCCATCTCTCAATAGAAGTCTTGAGAGAGAATTTTAGCATAGATGATGAACAAATATGGAGAAATAGGATCTCCTTGCCGAATTCCCCTCGATGGCTCAAAATAACCGTAAGGAGAACTATTAATAAGAATTGACAAGGTCGGAGTAGAAATACATTACATAATCCAATTATTGAACATGCTTGAGAAGCCGCAATTTTTGAGGATTTGTGCCAACAAAGACCATTCTACTCTATCATAAGCCTTAGTAAGGTCAATCTTCAAAGCCATATGCCCCAAATTTCCTTTTTTCTGATTTAGGTGGTGCAAAATCTCCTGAGTAATGACAATGTTTTAATTGATATTTCTATTAGCCACAAACGCCATTTAATTTGGAGACACAATCCTCTCTAAGTACCCCATCAATCTATTGGCCAAGATCTTGGAACTGATCTTATAAATGACATTACATAGGCTAATAGACCTATAATGTTCGACTCTTATGGCCTTTTCATTTTTAGGGATGAGGGCAATAAATGTGTGATTTAAAGCTTTAAGAAGAAAATTTGAACGAAAGAAATAAAGCACAACATTAATCTCCGTAGGGCTAGTACCATCCCAAAAACTTTTGAAAAATCCAAGAGAGAGACCATCTGGTCCCAGGGATTTGTTTGAACCCATTTCAAAAATAATTTTTTTAATCTCAAGTGCCGATGGAATTTAGCAGAGAAAATTATTATCCTTTGGAGTGATAACTTGTAGGAAACGGTTTTCAAGATTTTCAGGAAATGAATCCTCTCCATTCAAAAATTCCTTACCAATATCATGCCAATCATGAATCAAAGTTTGACGAGCAACCTGAATACAATCAATTCTATTGCATCTAGCATGGATAATGGTAGTGAGGTGGAATTACCTAGTGTTTGCGTTTCCTTCACGTAACCACTTGACTTTAGCTTTTTATTTCCACAAAATCTATTCTCTTTTTAAGAGTTCATCCAGTTCCACTTGGAGTGAATCCTCCCTAGAGAGATTTACCGTGGTCTGCTTACCTTTCTGGAGCTGGTCAATCAAGTTCTTTATGGTTTGAATATTTTTTTGGACATGACCAAAATAAGTTCGATTCCACTTATGAAAAGTATACCTAATAGCTTTAGATTTGAGATGCAGTATCATTGTGGGGGAACCAATAACAAGAGAGTTCCAACCACTAGTAACAGCATCAAGACAAGAATTATCCTCAGCCTACATATTTTTGTACTTTAATGATTTCAATTTATAGGGCAGCGAAGGCCAGGAATCTAACAAAATAGGTTTATGATCGAAGGCACAAACCATAAGGTGTGTAATGGTAACATAGGGGAAGAGAGATATCCAATCAGAATTTGCCACACCTCAATCAAGTCTTTCTTGAATATTCGCCAACACACATCTTTTATTATTCCAAGTAATGAGTGCCCTCCAAAGCCAAGATCAATGAGATTGAGAGAGTTAAGGTCTAAACAAAGAGAATGTTTAGAAGATGAGATGAAAGAATTCCCCCATTTTTTCTCGTCTTAAGATTCAATATCATTGAAATTCCCCATGATAAGCCATAGATCATTATGGGAGGAGGCATATTCAAACAAATCATTCCAAAAAGTAGTTTTAGCTATAGGGATGTAAGGACAGTAAACTCCAGAGAAGTGCCAATGAGAGAAATTAAGGTATAAGACAAGACCAGAGATGAGGAAATATTTTGGACTACAATGTCCACTATTAAGTCATCAGACTATGCAAGGCAAAGCGCCCCCCCAACAGTCTAATAGGAGGAATAAAGATATAATTGTAGAGTTTAGCAGCATGTAAAGCATGAATAATATGAGGGGAGAGAAAGAGAGAGAAATTTTCAATTCACAGATAAAGAGAATGGAAAGAGAATGAGAAGAAAAAATCACCCTTAAGAGCTCTAATTACCTTGGGTTAAGCCAACCCTTGGAAATTCTATGACAAAATCTTCATGGAACTATGTCCTTGACCCCTCTGGGCCCTCAAATTCAACAAGTTCAAGTTCTTCAATGGTTACTAATTTATCATGATTTTCCATAACAAAGCTATAAGCGTTTGGGTTAGAGTAGCTTATTTCACCAAGAGTTTTGCTTCTCTTCACCTTGATAAATCTCCTTTGGACAGAGATAGTTGTATCTTCAACATACATAGTACCTCTCTCCTTAGCCATATCGCATCCCGCTATAGATCCTGAGAGATGGCAGTAGGTAATGGTTTGGTTTTCAAGTTAACTTTCCACATGCAAAGTATTGGGGTTCAAAATAGATAATTTTAGCTTTTTGAGGAACGTTGGGCTGGGTTGATCCTTCAATGATCTTTTTGGTTTGAAATCCATTTTAATAGGCTTGGTTAATAACTTGGGCTTGGGCATTGGGTTATTTCATAATAAATGGGCCAAGATCTTGGACGTGTCTATGGAAATTTTTACTGGGCCGTTAGAAGAAGACAAAGGATTCTTGGGCCTAAGATTAGCTAAGTTTGAGATAGGCTTAATAAGGGAAATATTGGATTACAGTAGCCCGTTGACTTTTGAAACATGTTTTGATATTGTCGGCCTAGGAGGAGACATGAGGTTCTGGGACACTGGGGTAATAGATGTAGTGGTAGAGTTAATAGGCATAGCGGTAGGATGGGCATAATCTTTATTGGGATTCATGGCCAAAGATGGAAATTTCTGAGAGAGCCAGATATCAGGGACATTAATACTAAGTTTATTTTGGGAAGGAAGGTCATCGATTCTTGCATTCTTCGAATTATGGCTATAGTTGGGAGATAATCCACTGGAATAGGATTCTCCGACCATAAATGGGTTTCCAACTGAATCAACTTCAGCATACAGCCATGCACTATATTTGGTATTGCGATCCTTATCTTTTTGCATTTTTAAATATTGACAGAATTCCAGTTTGTGACCGATTCGACCACAAGCATAGCAAAACTCTCCCAGGCGTTCATACCTTATTTCTACAGCAACACAGTAATTTTCTGGAACTTGTACCTCCAAATGATCTACCAAGGGCTTTTGAATATCTATCTCGACTCTAATACGGATGGCTCTCTTCCACCTTTGACTTTTTGATGATAAATTGGTCTTGACAAAGGTTCTAATAAGATCCCCCAATAACTTTTGCATTTTCCTGGTTGATATACTTTATCGGGATGTTTGCTGCTTGGACCTAGAAGAAAGTTTTGGTCAAATCAACTTAGTGCAATGCTTTCTCCACGGGCCACTCCTTGGTTAAGATATGCAAATTTTTGAAATTCCATGTCTGGTTCAGGATCTTTTTCAAGATGTTTGGGTTATCCAAAATAACTGCCATAGAGTATGAGCCTATAGTATTAATCACCATGTTATTCTGCAAGCCCCATGCCCTCATCAGCATAGACTTGAATGCCCCTCTATTAATAAGCTTATCCGTGACCACTCTAGCAATAACTGTGTAACTGGAGTTGTGGGCTTCAGTTGAGTGGGTGGCTTCATCATTGTATTTAAGAGAGGCCGTTTGATTGATTATGTCCACCAAAGAGCAATCATTTTCCATAGAGAATGAAGATTGGGAACAAATAAATGGGGGACAGGGAAAGAGAAAAATACTAAGAGGAAATATGGGGTGAAACAAAAGGGAGAGGAAAGATAAGATGAAAGGATTTTAGAAAATAAGGATGGAAATAGAGGAGAAAGGATGGAAAGGAGCAGGAATATGGAGAGGAGGAAGAGAAAAGGAAGAGGTAGCCGACCACAGACCTTCTAACAGGGAGTTCTACTCTTCCATGGGTGGATGGGATGAGAGGACAAGGAGAAAAATGAGACCCAGCTATTGTCACTTAATACATGTTTTTAGTGATCATTTTTATTTTGTCACTTATTATTTTGTCATTAATATTATATTTTTTTAAGTTAAATAATTTATAAGTTCAAGAAAATTTATACTTTATTTCCAATGATATTAGTGTCAAAAACATTACAATAATAATATAAGCTATACATGATGACAAGTATAAATTCTATGCTCTATCCATAAATATGAAAAGCAAAAATTTTATATATCTACCTATATACATAAAACTTCTAGTCCATATATATAATTATCTTAAAAGGGTTGCTTAATGAAGTCCATTAATTGCTTATTTTAAAGGTAAATTTAGCTAAGTCCATTAATTACTTATTTTAAAGGTAAATTTATTGCCACTTCCATTGTTCAACAAAGTTTCTCAAAATTTCACAAGAACAAGAGAGGCATGGCCTTCTGCAATCTCTCAAAATTCCACTGGAACAACCATGAGGGGCATGGCTTTCTACAATGTAAACTTAAACTTTTCACTCATGTTCATTTCTTTTGGCTTAATTCCCCCTTCAAGTTTCTAATCAAAGTTGTAAATCAGAGAGGCTACTATAAGGCACACAACATGATAAGCCATTGGTAATCTATGACATATTCTCCTCTCCAAGCCAAATGGAATAAGCTCAAAATCCTAGCCCCTTATGTCTATTTTGCTATCTAAAAACCTATCGGGCTCAAAAGAATTAGTATTTGACCATATATGATAATTGTTAAAGAATGGACCTTGAATCTAACTCAACCACATAAACTAGTTTATGAAGTGAGAATTACCCAAAACTATATATATATATATATATATATATATAGATCACAACTTATTTATTTTACCGATATAGGACATTAACACACCCCGCGCACGCCCAAGAATGAATATTTTGAGCATGAAATGACATAAAATGGGTAGTCCAACAACACTAGGTAAACCAATATCGGGAATAATGGCTCAATACCATGTTAAAGAATGAACCTTAGGCCTAACTTAACCTTATAAGTTAGCTCATGTGGTGAGGATTACCCAAGACCGTATATAAAAATCACAATTTATTTATTTCTCCAATGTGAGACATTAACATACCCTACGCATGCCCAGGAATGGACATCTGGAGCTTGAAATAACATAAAATGGTGGTAACAACACTAGATAACCCAACATCGGGAATGGTAGCTTTGATACCATAAAATAAAAAAAGGAACCAGAAAATTGTTATTGAAATAATGAGACGAAGCGAATAATTGGAGAATAGACTAAAAAAATACTTTTATTGAAAGCTTGAAAAGAAAATTAAATCAGATTTGAATTTATAGACAAAAGAACTAAGTAGTTTCCTGAGAAATAGAAACAAAAGATATGATCTTATCTATCCCAGGAAAATAGCAACAAAAAACTTGACTTAATCAACTAAATGATAGCAAAAGAATAAACAATTAAAAACAAGGCAGTAAAGATGCACTAATTTGTAATAGGAATCTATGCCAAATGCCCATACATTAACAAGTATTTGACCATTTTTTGGTACTTTTCTATATTGGCCTCAGCCTTATGAGGTACCAATAAAGGAGCTACCGAATGAAGCCTCAAAGCCTCTTTGAATACAGCCTACAAGTATGGCAATCTGAATATATCGGATTCTTCAACATGCCCTATTTAGCCAACGACAATTCGAAATTTATTTCTAGCTTTTACCATCTTTTGAGAATTTTGAATTAATTTTGTCATAGCCAATTCTATTGTGGTTGTAGTTGCGTTAGTTCCTGCAATGAACAAATCCTAACATAAAGAAGAAATTAGTTATAATCATAGTTTTGCAAGAAACAGGAGCTTTTAGTAATTAAACGATAACTAGGTGATGCGTGTACACTATACTTGGTCAAATTAGATAATGCACAAGATGTGTATGTCTTGTATGGTAAAAACTCAAATGATTGATCTTCTATGATTGAGCAAAAAAAAGTAACAAAAAGAATTAGAAGATAAACTAATTCCTCTTTTTGAAAGAGAAAACTACTTTCTCCTTTTTCTAAAAGAGAGCAAGAGTAGATATGGTAGCATCTAATCCGTTGTTGTTTTCTAGAAGAATTTGAAAGCGAATATTATTTAGAGGAAAGTTTCATACTATTCAATATATATATATATATTCAAATGAATTGTAGATTGTTAATAGATATATATACATGTTGTTATATATAGTAAAATATTTGCATTTATTGATCTTGCTAACCCTTTTGAAGATATACATTATTTGAATTATGAAAAAATTAATCCTAGAAATATACAATAGAAAGCAAGCACATATTTACATATTATCTACTGGAATTAGTTAACATGTTAGTAGCTGGAATCTGTCATGTGCTGGAATTTAACTTCCATAAATAAAAGAACTCCTCCATTTTCTAATTTGATTTGCATCTTTTTATATTAGGAAAAAAAATCATTTTATGCAAAAATTATTGAATCACCCACAGTGTTAGGAATGAATGCATGATTACCAAAGTTAACTTGTTCCCTTGTTTAGTTCCAATGGATTCTTGCCTTAATAGAACTTATGGCCATTGGACATAAAAATATAAGAGAAAGATTGCACAAAATTTATTAAGTGTGAATCACTAAGTCAAAAGAGAAATTTGTTAAATGTCTTGAGAAGTGTGATACGCTCATACACGATTTGCACTTAATTGTCACTAATTTTGCTCTACGTGTGTTTTCGAGGGACCTTGTGGTAAAGAAAGGCAAGTGGAACTTACCTTCGACAGAGCTTTGGGGAAATGAGAACGAGGAGATTTGTTTCTCAAAAGACCTAGTGGCAAAGAGAAATGAGAGTTGTAACTACTCTCGAGGGATCCCATGAAGAGAACAAATCAGTGCTTGATTGCTCTAAAGACCTCTAGGTGAATAAACCAATCGGGCGGCACTATTTGGAATCTTCTGTAGTGTCCTTAGTTTTGGTCTGGAAAGAGAAACTTAAGCTTACCATATGGAGTGGTAGCAATCCTTGCATTAGTCCACGGAGATTGTATAAGTTAATATAGTAGAAGTTCCCCTAGGCCTATTTAGAAGCAATTAGTTTCATAGTACTCTAGAATCTACATTATCCTATCTGGGATTTTAGTGTAACTCTTTGCAAAGAGCTGGTTTTTCACCTTACTAAAGTGTTTCTATTCCCTAAACTTTTCTTACTGTCAAATTACTATTTTTATTTGTAAAAACATTATGATACACTTATTAATTTGACAATTTTAAAACCCTAAGTGATAGTTTAGGTAGAGAATGTAGGCTTACCAAAAGTTTATAAATACCAATATCTATTTACTTCTACTTTTACTACTTTTCTTATCACTAGTTTGACTGGTATATTAACTGGTTTTCTGCAAAAGACTTAAAAAGTTTTTTGAAAGCCCAAAAGTATCTTAAGTGATAAACTTCCATTGCATTAAAATTTTTTAAACCTAAGTCACCCCACTCTTAAGCGTATAATTAGTCACATTTAGCATCGGAGCATTGATTCTCTATATTATGGTGTATCTACCAGAGTAAAAGATCCTATGGCCACTAATACTCTTGAGATCTTTGTAGAAGGACAATTACACAATCAACCTCTATGATTTGATAGTCCCAACTATGCTATGTGGAAAAATCATATGCAAGAATACATAATTACTTTGAATTTTGTTTTGTGGGATGTGGTTAGTGAAAGGCCAACAGTTCCAACAGAATTAGTTGATCGACAGATGGTTCCAATAGAGAGATGTGAATTTACTAATGATGATAAAAAGGCCATTTCAATGAATGCGAAGGCCAAAAACATTTTATCATGCGCTTTTACCAAAGAGAAATACAATCAAATCAGTACATGTGCTATAACAAAGTAAATATGGAAAATATTGCAAGTGACCCACAAAGGTACCAGTCAGGTTCACAAGAGATGATTGATCTTCTCATTCACAAGTATGAAATGTTGCAAATGAAATCTAATGAGACCATAAGTCAAACATATGCGTGCTTCATGAAAATTATAAATCATCTATGTTCACACTCGATAAAACTATAAATGAGGATGAATAAGTCCAGGAGATTCTTAGATAACTTCCAAAAGAATGGACATCAAAAGTTACAACTATTCAGAAAGCTCAAGATCTTAGCTAAATGACCATAGGTGAATTGATTGAATCTCTCATAGAGCATGAGATGACGCTGCTAAATAAAGATGAAGGTTCAAAAACAAAGGTCAAAAAGAATGTTGCCTTTAATATCGGTCATGATTTCAACTCAAAACTTCAAGAAGATCTTGATAAGAACCAGGTTGAGGATGAAATCATTCTGATTTCTTGAAGATTAAAGCAACTAATGAACCTTAAAAGAAAATTTCAAAATAACAGAATTACATCAAAAAAAACAAATCTGTAAACTATTACAAATGTAATAAATTGGACACAGAAAGCTAAATTGTCCCCAATTGAAGAAATATGCAAAACAAGCTAAAGCTAGAGCAATGGCAACCAAATAGGATGAATGCGATGGTGAATAATTTGACAATAAAGAGAATTGCTTCATGGTAAATAAAGTAATTACCTCTTTATGTTCTTATTATAATTTCAATGTTAAAATTGACATTGATGAGGATGTGCAAAAATTGCTTAAGCTTTATGAAATTCATCACAAAATGCCTATTGATAAAAATAAAGCTTTGCAAGAAAAAGTGGACTATTTGCAAGAAGAATTGGATAAGGCTCATAAAGATAAATTTGAAATGTAAATAGCTAAAAATAGAGAGACCTTTCATGCTGAATGCAAAAGAAAATGAATGATTGGTTCACTAAAGAGAATAATTCCTTGAGAAAGCAAGTTGAAAATATGAGCTATGAAACTAAAGGAAAAATGATTGTTGAAAAACATTTGCATGTTGAGGATGATCTAGGTGAATGTTCCACAATTGTCAAACACACACATATGCATGTTCTACCTAGACATAACATTAAGAAAGGTCAAAATTTCAGAAATCGCATGAATCAAAGAAAAACTAGGTCAATTTTGACAACTTTCAAAATGAATTTCAAACCAATTCACAAAACCCGCTTTACTTGTGGTAGATCTAGTCATATCAATTATAAAAGTCTAATTGAGAAACTTATTAGTACCAAGTTTGTTTAGGTAAGAAAATTATCTACGGCTAACCATGAAAGACCCAACATAGTTTTGAGACCTAAAACAAACTAATTTCTTGTAAGTACATGCTAAGGAACATTCCCAAAAATAGAAGTGGTACTTGGATAGCGGATGTTCCAAGTAAATGACAGTGGATGCGTCCATGTTTCTTAAGCTTAATGATTATTCTACAAAAAATATTCGCTATGTAGATAACACCAAAAGGACACATAATAGGAATATGTATCATTGGTAAGAAGACTAGTACCTCCATTGATAACATATAGCTTATTGAAGGCTTTAAGCAAAACTTGCTTAGTTTCAGTCAACTGTGCAATGAAGGTTATGAGGTTAAATTCCATCCTTCTCACTATGTTATCAAGTGAAATGAGAAACTAGTTTTTACTACTACCAAGGATGGAAACCCTTAATGATTTAACCTGTCAAAATGTGGAGTGTTTAGCTATTTTAGATGAAGAATGCTAGAAATGGCATAGAAGAATAGGCCACACATAAACATGAAACTTATATCTCATCTCACAAAGAAAGATCTTGTCAAAGAGATACTCAAGTTAAACTTTTCCAAGGACAAGAGATGTGTTGCATGCCAAAAGGGAAAGTAAATCCAAACATCTTTCAAACCAAAGAATGAGGTCACAATTTCTAGGTAGTTGGAACTTTTGCGTATTGACTTATTCAAATCAATGAAAATTGCTTCCCTTGGAGGTAAAAGAAATATGTTTGTCATAGTAGATAATTATACTCATTTTAAATTCTATTCATTGCTCATAAAAATGATGCTCTAAATGCTTTCATTCCACTTACTAAAAGGCTTTAAAACAAAAAGTGTTATTTCATTAAAAAAATTCAAAGTGACCATGGAACTGAGTTTGATGAAATAAATTTTACTTTATTTTGTGAAGAACATGGTTACATTCATGATTTTTCTACTCCTAAGACTCCCCAACAAAATGGGATAGTTGAAAAGAAAATTTGAATTTTGCAAGAAGCTGCTAAAACCATGCTTGATGAATATGATCTTCTAAAATCTTTTTGGGGTGAAGCCGTGAATACAGCCTACTATGTGTCAAATCGTATTTTCTTTATACTACTTTTAAGAAAACACCATATGAATTATGGCATAATAAAGTTCTAAACATTTCTTATTTCTATGTCTTTGGTTGCAAATGTTATATTCTTAATGATAGAGACTATTTGACAAAGTTTGATTTCAAAGTTGATGAGGCTACCTTTGTTGGTTACTAAATGATTAGTTAAGCCTATTATGTCTTCAATAAAAGAAAAAGAACTATTCAAAAATCCATGCATGTTATGTTTGATAAAACTAACCCATTTTATGCCAAGGAAACCTTGAGCAAAGAAGTTATAGAGTTCGAAGAACCAGTCAAGATTTAGGAACCTAAGCTATCAACATCAAACTAAGAGGAACCGTAATAATTTTAGGAAACAAATCCTACTGATGAACCTGATTCCAGCGAGTCAATAGAAAAGGTTGAACAAATCATAATCATTGGAGATCCACAAGCTGGAATAACTACCAGATCTAAAACTAGACAAGTTCCACTAGATGAATCCAACTATGCCCTCATTTCAATGATTGAACCTAAAGATGTCAAATAAGCACTTAAAGATCTATTCTAGATTAAAGCAATGAAGGAAGAACTATCTCAATTTGGAAAAAATGAAATTTGGAACCTAGTAGAATGACAATCAAACTATCTAGTTACCAGCACCAAGTAGGTGTTTAGAAATAAACTAAATGAAACTGATAAAATTACCAAGAACAAAGCCAGATTGATAGCAAAAGGCTACAGTGAATAAGAGGGCATCAACTATGATGAAATGTTTGCTCCGATTGCACGGTTAGAATCAATTAGAATGTTTATTGCCTTTTACATCTCATAACAAGTTTATGCTATATCAAGTGGACATTAAAAGTGCTTTTCTAAATAGATTCATAAAAAAATAAGTTTATGTAAAGCAACTGTTTGGTTTCAAAAATCAAAGTTTTCCTCATCATGTTTTTAAACTGACAAAAGCTTTATATGGATTAAAACAAGCCCTTAGGGCTTGGTACTACTCTATGTATATTACTCTATCTATATGGATTAAAACAAAATCAGTTGGATGTGTTTTGCATTCAAAACCTTGCAACTACTCTATGTATATTACTCTATCTAATTCTCCATGTAAGAATGTGTTCTTCACATCCATTTGCCATAGTTTCCAATCTTTGATTGCTACTAAGGGTAAAACAATGCATACTATAGTGATCTTTGCTACTGGACTAAATGTCTCATCCTAATCTAGCCCATACTTTTGAGAAAATCCTCTGGCCACCAATCGTGCTTTATATCTCTCGATTGATCCATTTGGTTTACTCTTTATCTTGTAAACACATTTACATGATATGGGCTTTATGTCCTTGTGCCTTGGCACTAACTCCCAAGTCTCGTTTTGCTTCAGGGCTTTTATTTCTTCTTCTATAGCCTTCTTCAACTATTCTTTCAAAAAGGCTTTCTCAAATAAGAGAGGTTCTTTTATCTTATCTACTTCGACTATTATTGCATTAGCATACTTGGGATTTGGTCTTCTTTGTCTTGTAGATCTTCTGAGTTGAGGTCAAGTCTAGTCCATTTCTCCTTGAGTCTCCTTGACTTGGCTTAATCGTTCTTCTTCCAAAGTTTGTTAATATTTGCCTGTTCTCCACGAGGACTTTATGTTTTCCACTTGAGTGGGTTTCTCAACTTCTTCAGCACTCGAATGTGTATTATCTTCTTTTTCTTCAATATTCTTTCTTTCTTTCTCCTCAACTTCTCTTGAATCGGGCAATATTACTGAATGCGGTATCCACCAAGATGATAATTCATCAAACACCATATTTTGAGAAATATAACATTTCCCTATTGTAGGATCACAACATCTCTAGCCATTTCTTTCATCATCATAGCCCATAAATATTGTGCGTATTACTTTCTTATCAAATTCGCTATGTAGATTATCAGGGATAAAGATATAGCATACGCATCCAAATACTTAAAAATGACTTACCATGGGCTTGATCTTCCATAGCTTCTGAAATGGTGATACAAATCCAAGTTTTGCTTGAGGCAACCTATTAATCACATCTGCAACTGTCTTCATGAACTCGGTCTAAAATCAATATGGTACATTCTTCGCATAGAGCATTCTCCTGCATATCATTGCAAGATATCTATTCTTCCTTTCTACTACTTCATTTTATTGTGGAGTATTTGGACAAGTTATTTACCTACGTATCTTGAATTCTTTTAGATATTCTATAAATTCATACGAGGTATATTCACTTCCATTACCTGTACATAGGCATCTTATTCTACAACCAAGTTGTTTTTCCACCTCTTCTTTAAATTTCTTAAATTTGCTTAATGCTTCCAATTTTTCTTTTAAGAAATCTAGCCATACATACCTTGAAAAATCATCAATAAAGGTGATCATATACCGAAAACCTCTGATGGATGGTTGTTTTACCAAGATAAGTATGTCTGAATGCACCAATTCAAGAGATCCCTTGGCTCTGTACTTTAATTGCTTGCAGGGCAATTGGTGTGCTTTCCCGTATTGACATTTTACACACACTATATCTTCTTAAACATCTAGTTAAGGAAGCCCCTTGAGCATAGGTTTCTTCATCATTATCTTTAATTTGTGGTAACTTACATGCCCCAACCTTTTATACCACAATTCAACTGTCTCATTTCTACGAGTTTTATCCACATAAGCGTATTAGGCTGACATCATATAAACAAATTCTATTTTTTGCCCTTCCATAAGAGGTGTGTTTGTTAATCTGAGACTTGGGTATACCTTTCCATCATTTAGCCCAAACACTATATAATTTTTGGATGCTATTAGTTATGATACTGATACAAAATTCTTTTTCATACCTAACACATGATACACGTTATGCAACTAGACTTGTCATGAGCTATGCTGAGGTACAATCACTGTGTTGCCAATATCAGTGATTGGTAGTTTAGAATCAGTGGCGGTTATCACAACTCATCCTCATTTATATTCGGACATGCTTACTATTTTTCTTTATCACTTGTCATGTGGATAGAACATCCAAAATCCATGATCCAATTATCATCATAATTAATCAAGTTCTTACTTACCGTTGTGATTGCAATCTCTTCCTTAGTATAAAAGAGTGTTACTTCCTTCGTCGTTTTTTCTTCTATTTCTCCAACAACAAAGGAAGCTTGGAGATCCCATTTCTCTTTACTCTTATTTTGAATATGTGATGATGTCAACATATTTCCTTCTGCTTGTTTGTATTGACAATCTCAAGCATAATGACCTTTCCTGCCATAATTATAGCACTGATTGTTTTTGCCACAAGAAGTTTTATCTCCTATTTTATCTTGGCTCGATTGTACTCCTCTTTATTGCCAACTCTTTCTTTGTGGCCTCCTTTAAAATTTTCCTTGCCTTGCATTACGTTCTTCATTCTTTGGTTTCACAGTCTTTCGATCTCTTAGGGCATTTCTCTTCTCACTGTAAAGAGTCTTCTCTTCCTCTTTGATTAAGGTTTTAGACATTTGTTTATCTAGAGCCTCTTGATTTGCTAATATATTCTTTAACTCATTTAAAGTTGGCTTATGTGCCCATCTATGAGTTGTTGTAACAAGACCAAGAAATTCGGGTCGCAACCCATGGATTATGATCCTTCTAATTCTTGTCTCGATAATTGCATTTTGAGGATCTAACTTGGATATTTCTTGACATAAAGATTTAACTTTAGTAAAATAGTCACTTACCATCATGTCATGCTGTGAGACCGACAATAGCTCATTCTTGAGCTGTTGTAACTCAGCTTCATTTGTCCAAGCAAATATCCCTGAAAGTGTATCCCATGCTTCTTTTGGTGTTTTTGCATATATGATCTATTACGATAAATTATCCTCCACAGCTATTGATAAAGCATACATGGCTTTTCCCATGGAACTTGAGTACAAATGGTCAAAAAAATCCAAAATTTTAGCCTAATGAGATGTGATTGGACATGTTTTGGGCTTGATTTCAATTAAGCATTCCAAAGGACTAAATTTGTAAATAAATGGACTAAATTTGATGTCAAATTTAAAATAAATGGACTAAATATGCAAGCTCCAAAAGAAAATGAACATTTAAAAAATTGGCAATAATTAAAGGATCAAAATTGTATTTTTCCCAACATTTTTCAATCACACAATGGCATTGGACATCACAATAGTGTGAATATCACACGTAATACATGCTATTTTGAGATGGAAGATTTGAACATTAATTCAAATAAAAAAAATTAAATTGAATGTATACTACTTTGGACTGAATTTCATAGTAAATTTACTTATATGTACTTTCAAATTAACGTATTTTAATTTCAATAACATCTTTTCTCAACAATATTTTTTTGGCTTAAGCAAGTTATTAAAGAATGGACCTTGGATTTAACTCACCCAAAAGCTGAAATAATATGAAATGAATGTCTCAACAACACTAAGTAGTCTAATATCGAGAATGCATGGCTTTAATACTATGTAAAAGAATAGACCTTGAGCCTAACTCACCCAAAAGCTAACTCAAAATATAAGAATTATCCAAAACTATATATAAAAACCACTACTTATTTACTTCATCGATGTGAGAATTTAATACAAGCATCTCATACATTTAAATAAGTAATCAAATTAATTACTTTCTAAGTTTTTCTTATGGTCATGAAGCGCAGCCGCGCATACAGAGGGCCGTCCAAAGATTCTTCCACCATAGTGTTTGTATTAGTATATAGGAATAGAAGAAGTAATTAAATAGCACTTAATAGCTTGAAAACCTGGCAATGCAATTTTGCAACAACTTAAATATTAGGGCGAATAAAGCCAAAAGTATTAGATCTCTCATAGTTTGTAATTACGTTGAAGAAAGCAGGCACAAAAGGAGGTTATGACTACAAAGGGTTCTGCGCCGGTAATTGGTGACTCAATTATTTTTGTATAAACTAACTTTTGAATGAAATTATGACGATTGACAACCTTATAAAAGAATAAAAATGGTGAAAACGTATATATGATGTGAATAAAAAAATAAAATTATTTGGACAGTACGGACATATTTGGTTTAGACTGATTCTTTCTAATGATAATTAAAATCAGTCAATTTTAATGTATCCCAACTTTGAAATATAAGATCATATCACATTAGCCACATATTTTGCGCGCACCAATAGATGTCATTTATAACAAATTTAATTTTGCAACTTTGCACTTTTATGTTCTTTCCAGTAATCATATTTTCAACAATATCTTTTCTTAATAAACTTTCATAACTCACGCAAGCACCTCATAAGTTTAAATAAGTAATCAAATAAATTAACTTAAAAAGTTAATATCATTCAAATGATCTATATGCAGATTTTAGAATCTGCTTAAGCGCTAATTAGTAAGAAAATTCATTAGTTATATTTTTTTACTATATTTTTATTTGTATTTATTATACTTACTATGCCATAAATAAAACGATAACACTGTATGTAACAGTACACTCCCACCCAAATAACAGCACAATCAAGAATTATAACATCAACAAGATATGAAAGATGTTTACAAGACCATTATCTTTAAGACTAGTAATTAAATTCACCTTTTTATACATTATAGCTGTATGTAATACTAGATAAATATTAGATATCACATTCCAAATTCGGGACATAACATGGCAGTGCCTCTAAGTCCAAAAACTCAAGGACACTGAACCTTAAGTCCAAGAAAACATGCTAAATTCCCAAAAATTTTATTAAACAATCCCAAAAATAAATCGTCACAATGAAAGAAAATTGAATTACTTTCCTTAACAATCAAACTTGAGTACCCAAGACCTCAAAGAAAATTTCCTAATCAACTACTAGAATTTTTAAACATCAATTAAACCTCTTATAAAAATACCAATCTCTTGTCACTATTCTCAAAACTTTTCATCTTCCTCATCCTAAACTAAGTTATCTACAAAATGATGAATCAAGATCTTATGAGCAACACTTCGCCCAATAAATAAATCTCCTTCTCCTCCTACCAATTTGAGCATATATAAATATCAAACAAAAGAAATAATTAAAGACAAGAATCTTTGCATTCAGAAATATAACAACTAGTATAACGAAATTAAAGATTTAAATTACCAAAGTGAATCATAGAATATGCTCTCCCGAGTAAATCAGAATAGAGACGACTCACTTATCAAAAATATTCATTAGTCAACCATGCTCATGAATTCTCGGGATTCTAATAAGTTATATTGGCCAAGATCTTAACTATAACACTATTAAGTAGCTTCAAAAATTTTAATTGCAATGTTGTTAAGGGGCTTCAAAAATCTTAACTATAATGTTATTAAGGGGCTTTAGAAATCTTAACTATAACACCATTAAGTGGCTTCAAAACTCTTTTGTTACTATAACCCCATAGCACAATTACGGAACTTGTTCCTATCAACAGTTTCTCGATTATTCAAAGTATAGATCCTTTTTATTATTCTAATTTCAATAGAGAATACCATGTTTCATGCAAGACTCAAAAAAATTTTGTTTTACATACTCAAATCCTAAAAATAAGTTTTATGCATGTGAAGAAAATTTTTATGAACAATTAAATAATTATAGATGGAATAATTCTTCAACTAATAAACCTTTAGAATTAAGAATTCAATATGCAAAATTACCTATTTTGATGCAGAAATCATTTATGCAAAAGAGATATTTTCAATAGAAAGAAAATAGACATTTACTTACTATTTAATGTAGAAAATATTTATGTGAAGAGAATATTTTCAATGGAAGGAAGAAAAAGATTTACTTATGCCAAAATCTTAAAACCCAAAGTTTTCCTCAAATTTGATATACCACTTAAGTATTCTCCACTAATTCTACAACAAAAAAATAGGATGTCAATACTACAAAATGAAATTTCCTACAAATTTTTTAAAGAATAAATAGCAAAAATATTGGTATTTTCTCACCTCTGCACATAGCTTCTCTATATCCTATTGTATGGGTATTTATACTACTAAGCTGGGTATTCTGGATAAACTAAAATTCTTATCTCCTAAAGATGAGAAGATAACTCTATCCTAACTTTGATCAGATCTCAATCTCAAAAAATAATAACTCAAAGCCGCAAAAATAATTTTAAAATTCTAACCTTATTAGGATTGGGTAATTACTGAAATTCCCAAACTGATGATTAACATTTATCTAATATCCTAACTCCTCATGATTTAATTATTCTAAATTTTGTTTAGCTATTATCACAGGTTAGTAATTAAAAGAATATGAAATATTCATGAGTTTTCGCATGAAAGTGCAGAGGTACAAAAAATAAGGTTCTAGGACTCTATATCACAAATATTTACATGGTTTTGGCTAACCAATATCATTAGATGCTTTATGGGAGGTCAAAAACTATCCAAATAGAGTCTTGTGATGATGGAAAAACCTCTAGAATTATCCATCTATCCATAAATCCGAAAATCCCATAAAATTTAATTTCCATCATCTTTAACTTGATCATCATGGACCAAAACTCGCAATTACTTCATAACTTAAGACATGTAGGCTTATTTTCTACACTGCTTATATGCTTAATCATAACTTAAAATGAATTAAATAATTTGGGTTGTTATTAAACCTAACCTATAAGACACAAATACCAATTATGGTCTTATTTTTATACTAGCTATGGGCTAAACAACTTTAAATGAATTAAAAAATTCATTTTAAATGAATTAAATAACTCAAAGCTATAAAGATAATTCTAAAATCCTAATCTTATCAAGACAGGGTAATTATTGAAATTCCCAAGCCGATGATTAACATTTATCCAGGACCCTAACTCCTCATGATTTAATTATTCTATATTTTGTCTAGCTATTATCACAAGTTAGTAATTAAAAGAATATGAAATATTCATGAATTTTCACATGAAAGTACAGAGGTACAAAAAACAAGGTTCTAGGATTCTATGTCACATATATTTACATTGTTTTGGCTAACCAATATTAGTAGATACCTTATGGAGGTTCAAAAATTATCCAAATAGAGTTTTAAAATGGTGGAAAAACCTCTAGAATTGTCCATCTATCCATAAATCCAAAAATTCCATAAAAATTAATTTTCGTTATCTTTAACTTGATAATAATGGATCTAAGCCCATAATTACTTCATAATAATTTGTAGGTTTATGATCTACACTGCTTATAGGCTTAATCATAACTTAAAATGAATTAAATAGTTTGGGCTGTTATCACACCACCTAACCTACAGAACAAAAATACCATTTATGGTCTTATTTTTATACTAGGTATGAGCTAAATACCTTAAAATGAATTAAATAATCTGGGCTAACTAATACATCTCAAGTCACTAATTAAGTATGGAACAAAGATTAATATTTCCTTCACCGTAAGTTGGTATTCATTGTGGCTAGCTAAATCCTTAACATAAAACTCAATATATACAATTCCATCAAATAATTGACTTAATAAATTCTATATTTTCAATCATCGCCAAGCAATCCTAAAAATATTATTAAAATCTAAAATCTATGTCCTTGAAATTGCAAATAAAAATCAAGATGAGTACCTAAAATAGGATCCTTAATAACTCCCCAAAAAAATTAATTTATATGCCATATTTATTTTCTATTAAAATCTTATAAATATTGATCGAGTCCCAAATAAATTTGTATGCTCAAATTCTAGGAGAAGAACAACCCAAGAATATCAGTAAAAAATCAAAATCAACTAATATTACTCCATTATTGCTAATATCCATTAGAATATATCCATTTTTTTCCCCTCAGAAGATAGAAGCTCACTACTAACCACGCACTATTTTATTCTAGATCCCATAATATCAAAGCCTAACCTTAATGAAATTCAAGTATTTCTAAAGGTACAATTAATAATACTTCTAAAATAAACAATAATAATTCATTTAAAGACTTTGGTATTACATTAGAAGCATGTAATGGAGTTATACTCCAAGATATTGGGCATGGTGGAAAATTACTGTATTCTCCTTTGACCTTGTGTCGTGCAAACACACGTGATACTTTCAATTTTTAAAAGAAAATGAATTTATAAACTAAAACAAATTTAAAGCTTGTTTCCAATACTACTGGTGCGTGCCAAGAAACAGTATGATATATCAATTTTTATTCTTGTTATGTTTTGTTTTTTTTCAAATTAATTAAGAGGCCAATTCTAGCTATATATTAGCATCATCAAACACTTTCATAAATAACATTAATCAAGATTTATTGTCATATAAAGAGACATTTATGTAGTATAGAAATTTAAAAGCTTTTTATTTATTTTTATAATTTTGCAACAAGGAAAAAAGCAGTAAACAAAATACTAGTAGCTTATCTACTCGCAAGTTACCCTCTGCTCCATATAATTATCTTATGATCAAGACAATTATTAAACAAAGTTATTATCTCACAATCTTTATAATTTAAAGAAATTTATTCTCACTTCCATTTTACCAACAAAATATCTCACAATTTGACGGGAACAACCTTAAGAGACACAGCCTTCTGCAATGAAAGCTCGAACTTTTCGTTCATGTTCATTTCTTGCAGCTTAATTCCTCCTTCCAATTTCCAATCAAAGTTGTGAATCTGAGAGGCCAACATGAGGTGTACCATGCGATAAGCCAACGGCAATCCTGGACATATTCTCCTCCCCGAGCCAAATGGAAGGAGCTCAAAATCTTGCCCTGCCTCCTGAAGTCTATTTTGTTGTCTAAAAATCTTTCAGGCTCCAAAGAATCAGAATTTGACCATCTACAAGAATCTCTTCTGAATGCCCATACATTAGCGAGTACTTGAGCATTTTTGGGCACTATATAACCATTAATTTCTATATCAATCTCAGCCTTATGAGGTACTAGTAAAGGAGCTGATGGGTGAAGCCTTAGAGTCTCTTTGAATACATCCTGTGAGTATGGAAGCCTGAATATGTCTGATTCTTCAACATGTCCCTTGTGGCCAATGACAGCTTGACGCTCGTTTCTTGCTTTTGCCATCTTTTGAGGATTGTGTATTAATTCTGCCATGGCCCATTCCGTGGTAGCTGCACTCGTGTCTGTTCCTGCAACATATATATCCTAAACATAAAATAAAAATTAGTTATAGTTATAGCTTTGCAAGAAATAGGAGCTTTAAGTAATTGGATGGTAATTGCGTAATGCGTATACACTGCAGTTAGTCAAGTTATATATACTGCAGTTAGTCAAGTTATTATTTTGTGAAATGATGCGTGACTTGTATGGTAAAAATTCAAATGCTTGGCATTATATGGCTGGGGAAAAGAAAAGAATAAGAAATGGAAAACAAATTAATTTCTCCTCTTTTATGAAGAAAAAAATATTTTAATCTCCCTTATATCTACAGTGAATTATTTCTTTTTAGAAGAATTTGAAAGCGATTATTCTTTTGAGGAGAACTTCATACTATTCAACATGTATATATTCAAATGAGTTGAGACTAGCTAAATAGATATATATATATATATATATAATGATCACATATAGTAAAAAAATTAGAAAGAAAATTTAATTTCTCCTCTTTTTGAAAGAGAACGGAGTAGCTATGTTACGTAGCACCTTTGTTTTCTAGAAGAACTTGAAAGTGATAATTATTTTGATGAAAACTTCATACCATTAGTTGATACATATTACTATAAGTTGTGAATTGTTAAAAATAGAGATATATATGATGATGTTATATAGTAAAATATTTCCATTATCATGTGCAGAATCTAAAGGTCCATGAAATAAACCTCTCCCAAGAAGAAGAAATAAAAATATAAATGGGACAAAAGTTGAAGCACAAGTTACATCACCTTAAATGTGGAAAAAATATTGTGTTATTTTTAAACATTTTGAATTTTTTATTTTATTGCATATTTCATTTCTTATTTTCAACTTAATGTATTTGTATCAAATGAATTTGATTCTCAATCAATTATATTTATAAGAAAATATTTAATGCACATGTTATGTATTAATGGAATGGAAGATTGAATATAAAATATAATAGAGAATTTAAATTGATTTTCACTTTGAATCCACTATTTCATTCTCTCAAAATATTTTAGTGTAGATAAGAAAATGAAATTAACAGATTAAAGAACGACTATTATTTGAAGTGAATGAAAATATTTTTTTGGTTAATATTAAAAACCAAATATAATTGGCGTTTTTCTTATGAAAATTGAAGACCAAAGTTCAGGGAATAGTTTCACTCACCGTAAGTAAATCTCTTATGTCTTTCCGGGAAAAGTCATACTCATTTTTGCGGCTGACGTCAAGTAGTGCCTATAGCAGATCATATTTAGACTCAGAATCCATAGATGCGCCACTTCCAGCTAATTGCAATCTCTTGTCAATTATATCATCAAAGATCCGAATCATCTTTCCATAATATGACACAGCTTTGCGCCTAAGCCCCTGAGGATCAAAAGGCTTAAGAAACGGGAAGTAGTCAGCAAGATTTGGCGTGCCCAGGGCTTGCATCATACCATGCACAATTTCCTTGAATTCATCTGACGAACATGAACTATACTGATCATGGTTTGCAGGAACAATCACGGGGACCGGAATGGAAGGTAAGATTCCAGTTTCATTGTAGTGTCGCAGAACAATCGCGAAGATTCTTCATATTTTTTAATTAAATTATTTAAAAAAATCAAATAAATAATAAAAAATATAAAAATATTTAAAACTTTATTTCTTACTTATACAAAGTAATTAGCATAACTTTAAATATCACAAATTAATGTTATAGACTATATTAGTTTAACGAAGCTCATAACTATTAGAAAGCTATTGTACAACATAATAAAGATAAAAATAATTATAACAAAATTAATTTATTACTAATACCATGTGGAGTTATGAGAGAGTACAAACTTATTATTATCTGTCACAGATAGATTATAAAATTGGCTAAACAAATAATCTTCCATGTGAAAATAAAATGAAGAATAGATACTAGAAGGTTCAGGTCGAGGATTTGTAAATTGATTAGATGATTTAAAATCAAATTAATGTGATGAAAAAAGATTATAAGATGATTGTACAAATGGCAACAACTCATCACCATAATAATAGTATCCAAATTCCCAATAACCAATGCCGATAATCTCCTATTTTTTTGCAAGAAAGCTTCAACTATGTTTGCTATTCCCATTTTGTTCCAGCGTTCCACTACGATTTAACGTTCTATTCCGGCATTCCACCCTGATTTATCTGTCTGGAATGGCCGATTCAGCGATAAATTGGCCGCTTCCCATCATCCCAACAAGAATTCCATTCCACGCCAGTACGACGAAATGTTGAAGGCCGACCCGGTTCCGATCCGGCCGATAAACCATGATACTGAGCAAATTCCATCGAAAACAAACTGGCTGAAATAAGATTCAGCAATGTAATAAAGGCAACATCAGCAACATCCACAACTCGGCTGCTATCGCAACGTTCTTGCACATAGTCACGCAGTTTCTTCAGCTTTTCCTGGCGGAGTCCGTGGCTTGCATCAAGTCTTTGCTGCGAAAACATCTGCTCTTTGCATATTTTCCGAAGAGCCTGGCCGCCGGTAGCCACCCAATCGATATACTTCCCTAGCAATTTCCGGGGAGGATGCAACTACCGTGTCTATGCTGCCAAGCTTGAGGTGCATCATAGGACCATAAGTCTTGGAGAGTTCAGCGAGTGATTGATGGGAGTTTAGGGCGCCAATTAGTTGGGGAATGTTTCCAATAATCGGAAAAAGTGGAGGCCCCGGAGGAAAGTTTGCTGGTCGCCAGGGGCGTAAAATTGATCTGAAGACATGGAAGGATGTCCACAAGAGAATACATAGTAGAAATAAAAACGGGACAAGATCCATGGGTATGTTTTTCTCTGTTTATTTCGACCTGTTTGTATACGAAGAGCAAAAAGAAGAAGAATATATAGAAGTAATATAAAGTTGAACTATTAATTTATAAGGGAACAGCAGGCGAGCGTGTGGGCACTTGTGGATAATTACAGATGAATTATATATTAATAGGAGCAGAGGAGCATAAAAAGTTGAACTATTCTGTGCTATATATTGGCGGGCTACGGAGCTGTCAATTAATAATGAAGCCGACCCCTACAGGCTAGGTAAGCAGTATCTATTCATATCCATTGTTTGTTCGGTTCTGCTACTGTTTTGTTATGATATTTTTTTAATTAAAGAAATAATACTAAACATTGTGGTGCGGGCCCCAGACCCCCACTACAAAGACAATAAATTATTCTTAAAATTACTCCCACTCAACCAACCTTAATTTCATTTCTTAAGAAAATTAATTCTTATATATATACACCTCACACTCATTATACATATATATTTAAAAATTAGCATGACTAACACAAACTCAACCTCTAACCTAATAAAAACTTTATTTATTTGATATTTGGAATGAAAATTATCTCATTTCAAAATAAAATTAAACATATTTTAAAAAAATTAGAGATTATTTTGGGAGAATATAATATATTTGATTTTATTTTGAGATAAGATGTCTCTGACTTTAAATATCTATCAAATTAGTAAGTTCTTTGGTCAAGTTAGTGGGGAGAAAATATGTTTGTATTTATAGTTGTAATGAATAGGATATATATGTGTGTATAATGATTAGTTTGGGGGAACAAGAGCACGGTTGAGGGGTTTGAGAATATTTTGGGAATACGTTATATATTATTTATTAATCAAATGCCACTTAGTATTATATTACATAATGATATTTTTACTTAATTATCATTATATTATTTAATTGTATTACTACATTACTGTAATGCATCACTACATTGTAAAATATCACTAATTAAGTCAACACCATTAAATATTTTATAACATCTTTTTTAAATAACACCATAAATAAATATATATGATTGAGTGGCATTTATTTTAAGAAAAATTAGCCACGCTTCTAGGGTATTTCTTAGTTCAAGGTCCTCTAATTAAATACCTTTAAAATACATGCATGTTAACATTTTGAACACAATGCCACTATTTTTATTTGTCGTTTATTAATTAATAAAT
This sequence comes from Jacaranda copaia, assembly GCA_014898725.1. NCBI lineage: Eukaryota > Viridiplantae > Streptophyta > Magnoliopsida > Lamiales > Bignoniaceae > Jacaranda > Jacaranda copaia. The sequence continues at coordinate 87,879 of JACGDI010001580.1, read as the reverse complement.
GTCACTAAATATTATATTATAGTGACATTTTTATACTATGATCACCATGTATTCTTGTGTGTCATTACACAAAAAAATATCATTAAGTTAGTGACACTTAATATTCTGTGACATTTTTTTCTAAATAATATCATAAACAAATATGAATGGTATTTTTTAAGAAAAAAATAGTGGCATTAATTAAATATCTTCAAAAGGCATGTTTGTTGGCATTTTCAATCAAATATCACTATCTCATATGTTATCTAATAATCAAATGTTGCTAAACAATTTATTATAGTGATATTTTTTTACGATTATCACTATATTATTTTTTTTGTGCCTCACACTATATAAAGCCACTAATTAGTATCACTAGATACTTTATAATACTTTTGTTAAATAACACCATAATTACATTTTAGGGCACTACTTAAATGTTTCTCAAATATATTTATCTCAACAATTTTAACTAAACATCATTATTTTATCTTATTACAATCAAATACCACCAAATATTATATCATAGTGATTCTTTTTCACGACTATTATCATATTACTTTTTTGTATCATTACATTTGTAACACCCCTTAAATTTAGCATTTTAGAAGGTAAAAATTGAAAAAAGAATAGGGGTTCAAAACGTAAATAGGAAAGGACTTAATTGTAATAGATTAGGTGTCCATGTATGTATATATCTATGGACTCGAATAGGATGCACCTAGCGCTTATGCTTAGACATTTTCAATACCTTGTGTAAATAGTTAAATAAGCTTGACATTATCGTTTTATGTGTATGTGTCTGTGCCTTAGGTTTAGTGGAATGTAATAGTAAGTTGGAATGAATGGTTTTTAGGTTGTTGTGTAGTTTTTTTTAATTGAAATTTTGAAAGTGCATATTTTGTTTGAATTATTATGAACAAGATTGGAGTCGCACCTCAAGCTGAAGCAGACACCTCTCAAGTGGGGTGCTACAGCATTATAAAATGTCACTAAATTAGTGACACTAAAATTGAATTTTATAGTAGTGATATTAAATTCTATAGTAGCCTTAGAGAAAGGTGTTGGGATGTTAATTTGGAGTTTGTTCTCCTAATTGGAAAAGGAAAACATTTCAGAAGAACTAAACTAAACATAGCATAAGTTAATAATCTTAATAGAACTTGATGAAAGATGATTTTGTATGTAGGGATTTTCCTATCTACCAAGGATCATAGTTGACCATAAGCTTAGTCGACCATAAGCTTATCCTAAGGAGTAGCTAAAGGTGTGGGTCAAATGCTGCAATCAAGGAATACATGTTAGTTTAGCCATCGTCAATTAAAATCCTCCGATGCTTAAGTCAGTATGAGTTTGACCAAAAAATAATTTGGTAGAGTAACGACTTAGTAGGAGTGAGAAAGGCATACCTTTGTCTCTGAAAGAAAGGGTGCTTATAGTATCTATAGAGAGGTTGAAAAGAAAATATTCTCTCTACTATAAGCCAACCTTTTTTCCCTTCATATAAGGATATCATAGGTCTTTTCAACCCAATAGGCCATTATGCTCTTAACCGATCAAAAACAAAGAGTGCCCTTACTGTCATTAATGTGGACTTGATAGGCCGATGATGTCATTAGTGCAAACAAGATGGTGGTTTGGCTATATTAAATGCAAATATGATCAGTCGTGGGTACTTCAAGTAATGCAACAGCCACTAGGGGAGCCATTGTTGTATGTCTATTCGACCATACCTGGTCAAGAAAGTTAAAGTCGCAAGACGTCACAAGTTCTATTGTGCATTTGTTCAGTTGTACCTAGTTGAAAAATATGTTTATTCCCTAAGGTCAACATATCTCTCTTGGGGTCAATACTAGATGCTTGCATTTGGGCTTGTCTAGTTAATTTGGGCCTAATAATGATGTTAGGTATTAGGTTTCCTTTATTTGGCCGATCATAATAGCTCATCCATTGTACCCATGTCATGAATTCCCCCTACTCCTCAGTTCAATCAACCTCCAGGGAGGAGGGGTTGAGGAGTAATTTATTTCTTGATTTAAACATCAACCAAAATTCTAAAGGGGGGAATGGTTTGTAAGTGATTACCTTAGCAATTACATGCAATGATAAGCGATTATGCAGTAATGAGCCAGTAGTCGATCATTTTAACCAATTGGTATGCTAGGGCCACACTATATATAGTCTATTTGATTGCCCATCTACCACTTTTACTGCATCACTAAAAGGTCAAGCTGTGGGCAATTCTGATCGAGTTATATTTTTGCACATAGTTTTCGACTTGTTCTTCCGTAAGTCTTTTTTTCCCCTCTCACTCAGTTTATTTGTTTCACTTTCTCATCTCTTTTCTATCATAGAAATGACTAGGGTTGTCAAGGAGAGTAGAGGTGAATCCATTAATTTAGAGGTAACTCGATCGTCAAGTGTTTCAATGAGTGAAAGCAATAGGTATTCTTTATCTAAGTCATTGAGTGAGAGGTCGAGCACATATGGTAAGTCTAGGGTTGAGGTGCTAATGTGCTAAAGGTAGGGGATAATGAAGGAATTGGACCTTCCAGTCTCATGGTTGATGAGGGCTAGCCCGTCAGTGCCGATGGTAAATAAGGCTGGGCCTTCTAGGGAAGTTGATAGCCCTCCAATATCGAGGGGGAGGTTATTCACAACTGCACACTATAGCGAGATTATTTTTGAGATAACCCTAGATAATTTGAGGTCGATCAAGGGTAAGTACTATATTCCCGATGAGTTTGAGTTGATCAAACCTAAAGTGGGGATAGAATGAATACACCTCCTGAAAGCTGTATCACCATTTTTGAGGATGCTCTTATGTGTGGTCTCAGGTTTCCAATTGCTTAGCCCATAGCAAAACTATTGATGGATCTTCGAGTTTATATCACTTAGCTTTTGCTCAATTGTTCCTCAATACTATATGTTTTACCATTCTAATGATGATCAATAATCAACCTCCATATTTTGTAAATTTTAGCAATTTTTTCCATCTCCTCATGTTTCGAAAGTCAGGAAGTATCAAGGAGTTGGGTTTTTATTATTTGAGTGCTCAACCTTGAAGAAATATTTTAGCATGTTTCAGATTGATATGTCCAATACCACTTCGATGATCAGCACAGGGCAAACTGGTGTGACCCCACTCGCTATGCTACTAGCTTATCTTTTCCTTAGAGACTAGAAGGAGATGTTCAATTTGCTACTAGTTCATGCCTTGAAGGTGTTTACTTATCATGCAAATATGGTAATATCCCACATCGATATTATTGTTTCCCTTTTTATGTTTTAACCTATTTATGCTTAAGTGTATAGTTTCTTTGAAGGTTAGGTAATGGGGATATAACTTTCACCGTCAGTTTAAGTTTTGTGAGGCTAATTGTGTGAAACTAGAGCAGAGGTATGAAGAGCTGGCAAAGGAGCAATCCTACTTGTCTAAGACTTAGGTGAAATCTTTGGAGTTGAGAGCTCAAAAGCTGACTAAGCAGCTTGACAAAAAGGATATAGAGTTGTTGACTACTATAGAAGAGAAAAGTCGATCAAAAAACTTACTAAAGAGGTTAAGATCTAAGGTCCAAGAGGCCTCCTGGTCTGGTCAAGTGCAAGGTTACGAGAGTTGCTTCCGTTATGCCTAGGTGAGATTTACAAGGTGCTACCCGACATCTGTATAGAAGCCATCTAGTAATTTATGTTGAGTCCTACTTTTATTAATGCTTGTGTAACTTTTAGCATGGATTACACCAAGGAGGCACTCGAGAAAGCAATGAAATAGATTGAGTTTTTTGGCTATCAAATTAAGGAGGAAAATAAGGCTTGACTAAACATTTTCAAGAATAAGCAGCTTGAGGATTATAATGAAAACACACCTACTAAGAAAGCGAAAGTCCTTCCCCATCCCAAGGCTTTAGAAGTGGGGAAAGAGTTTGAATTTATCAGCAATTTTGCTCTCGATATCAAGAATAAAGAGGTAGATGTCATGCAGTACTTCCCACTATTGAGCGCCCATTCATAAGCAACGAGGCTAGTCCTCTACGTCATGTAGGAACACACCCCTTTGGGCCTGAGCAAGAAGTCAAGGTTCCACTACTAGTCATTGCTATCGACATCACAAGCGAGGACAAGATCAACAAAGTCGTGGATGAGGTCATTGCTGAAGCTGTTGCTTGAAGAGGTCGAGGAGAGGTGGCGAGTTCAAGTTGAATATTTCTGATATGATTTTGAATGAAATCGATGTTGTTGTTTTTCTTTTCTTTTTTTGTTTTTTATACTTCATGGTTAGCCTAGATAGCCTTTGAACAATTTGAAGTTTAAGATGAGGTTAAATTTTGTACTTTTTTTTAAGAAGTTATTTCTCATCCATGCGATTGTAAGTTTTGACATTTGACTTTAAGCATGTTCGTTATTTTGAAAGAAATTCATATTGTCCTTTACAGCTTTCTTTGAGATTGACATGTATGCCTTTTATTAATTAGTTTCTTGACAATGCATTAATTGACCATTAACTAGTTTAAACCATTCGTAGAGGTTGAAATTGGTATGCTTATTTGATCGAGAAAATTAATCATGACCTAGGCGGTGGAAATATTATTAAGTGTGTGTTTTGAGAAGATTAGATCTCACGTTACTTACGATCTATATATCATTACTGAACAATGTGTTAAGAAGTCAAGTTCTTCTTTATAAGAGTTAAATTACAATTGCCCATTTTTTGATAAGACTGGTTCCCATGCATTTTGAAATAATTGGATGAGATCACCAAATCTCATTTTTATATATAGACTTTTTTCAGGTTTGTCGCATTCCAAGGTTAAGGTAGTCCATTCCTTTCCATGTTAGCTATTCAATAAGAGTTGTGTTTAGCCACTTAGACTATAAAGTAAAGGCCTTTCCATTTTAGATTAAGTTTTCCAACATTCTTGGAGACCTCTACTTTTTTTAGAACATGGTCACCAACCTAGAAGGTCCTTGGTTTGACCCCTTTATCATAATGCTTTGCCATGATCAACCTATATCTTTCTATTTTCATGTATGCATGCTATCATAACTCAATGATCGTCTCGAGGTCAAGTTACCTCTTTACTTTATTCCTAATTAGGTTCTAATGAATTATCTAAGTTGTATATTGTATCAATTCTGCTAAGATTACTGCTTCCGACCCATAGACTAGGCTGTAAGGGCTATGTCCTATGGTAATTCTTAGAGTAGTTCTGTAAGTTTATAGGATGCGTGGCAGGTTGTCTACCCAGTTGCCTTTAGATCCTTCTAGCCAAGTTTTAATATGGTATAGAACTATTCTGTTGATGACTTCTATTTACCCATTTTCTTGCGAATTGCCTACCAATTTAAAGTGTTGTCGTATTTCAAGACTTGCACACCAATCTATCATGTTTTTGCTCTAGAATTGGGTTCCATTATCAAATATCAGCACTTTTGACAAACTAAAATGGTCGATGATGTTTTTCTATAAGAAGCATCTTATTATCGCATCTGTTATCTTCGAAAAGACTTATGCTCCAACCCACTTAGTAAAGTATTGAACTTTTGATTGAAACTATCATGTGATTTCTTTTACCCATGGCCTTTGAAAAGGAGCCAATAATGTCTATTCCCTACTAGTCAAATAGCCATGTGATTTTGACTAAGATGAGGGTTGAAGGTGGTTGGTAAGGGACATTGGCATGCAATTGGTAGGATGGGCATTTCCTAGCAATGTCAACCGTATTATTTAGTAAGGTTGACCAAAAAGAGCCCTGTTTGATGACCATATTTGTTAGTGCTTTCCCACCAGAGTGATTTCCATGGATATCTGCATCGATCTCTTGTAGAAACCCATGGGCTTATTTTGATGTTTGGAATCTTAATAGGGGTTCAAAAATGGACCTCTTATATAATTGATCAAATTTAGGCCCTCGTCCTCTTAAACTTTGAGCGTTTACCTTATCTTTTTGTACTTTTTCTTCTTTTAAGTAGGCTTTGATTTCATCCTGCCAACTGATATGTGGCTTCACAATCTCCCATATCTAATTTTGGTTGAGGCCATTTATGGCAAGCTTGTCTGAGACCAAGAACATTATGATTTTTTCTTTAGTACCTCTGGTTGAGCTAGCAAATCTAGATAAGGCATCTGCTTTTCATTTTCTAACCTAGGGACCTAGTTGAGTGTGAATCTTTTGAACTACTACTATAATTTCTTGACTCCTATAAGATAACTATTCATGGATGCCTTATTTGCTTCAAAGTTACCTCCAAACTATTCTATGACTAGTTGGGAATCTATGATTGCTATTAAGTGCTCAACTCTCTATTTATTACCATCCTCATACCTACAATAAAGGTTTTATACTCTGCTTCATAATTAGTGATTGGGTAATCGAGTTTAATAGCAAAATCATACCCTTCAGCTTGGGAAGGGTGCAATGAAATTCCTACTCTGCCCTTTATGGACATCACTGATCCATCAATATGTAGAGAACAAATATGTGGTTGCTGCTCAATCACTGTGAGGAGATTGATGTGTTTCACGATGAAATCTACTAATACTTTAGCTTTAACAACTATTCAAGATTGAAATTTAACATCAAACTCTCTCAATTCGATGCCCTACTTAGTTAACCTCCCGAAGGTGTCTGGTTTGGACAATACCTACTTTAAAGGTTGGTTAGTGAGGAAAACAATAGAGTGAGATTGAAAGTACAGCCTCAACTTTCTTGTCATCGTAATCAATGCAAAGAAAAAATTCTCAATCTCCAATTAGTTGTGCTCAAGACCTTACAAAGCTTTATTGATGTAGTATATTAGTCTATGTGTGCTTTGCTATGTAGACATAAGAACTAAACTGATTGCTACTATCAAAACTGCTAAGTAAAGGTACAGGACCTCCCCAATTGTAGGCTTTTTGAGCATTAGGAGAATGGATAGATGTTGTTTTAAGTCAACTAGGGCCTGGCCACATTCCTCTGCTCATTGGAACTTTCATGCATTTATTCCTGAGAATTTTGAAGAATAGTAAACTTTTATCTGCCAACTAAGCAATAAATTAGCTAGGAGCTATAATCCTTCCAACCAGTCTCTGCACATCCTTGATAGTTTTTGGTGATGAGATGTCTCGGATTGCGTGGATTTTTTGTAAGTTTACCTCAATACCTCTTTGGTTGATCATAGAACTCAAGAACTTTCTGCCTTTTACCTTGAATGTGTATTTGTTGGGATTAAATTTCATGCTAAATGCTCTCAATATTTAGAAAGTATAGTCGAGGTTGGCAAAATGGTTCAACTCTTTTTCTATCTTGACAATCATGTTGTCCACATAGACTTCCATCATCTAACATATCTCATTTTTAAACATAAAGTTTACCAATCGTTAACAAGTTGCTCCTACATTTTTTAGGCCAACGATATAACCAGGAAACAATAAAAACTATTTGGGACCACAAAAAAGGTTTTGTCCCCATCCTTGGGGGCCATGAAAATTTGATAATACCTTTGAAAAGCACCATCATACTCAAAAGGTCACATCCTGCTATTGATCAATTAGTAAATCTATTTAAGGTAACAAGTAAGAGACTTTTAGGGCATGCTTTATTCAAATCAATGAAATTATTATACATTCTCCACTTGCCCTTATCCTTAAGGATAAGGACTCCATTATATAGTTAACTGAGATATTGAATTTCTATAATATAGGATGTCTCTAAAGCTTGTTAGCATTTTCTTCTATGATCTGGTATCTTTCTGCATTGAATGCCTCAATTTTTTGCTGAATTGATTTGAAGGATGGGTCCACATTGAGGTAGTAGACAATGATCTAGGGGTTAATCCCTTAGAGGTCGACTACTTTCCAAAGGAAAACATCGATGTTCCTTATGAGAAAGTCAACCCGCATACATTCCATGCTGCTACCCAGGATAGTCCCAATCCTTCTAGTCTTGTTAGAATTCTTGAATTCCAATTCTATGATTTTGAATTCTTCTAATTGCTAGACTCTGGTTTCTTATTTCTTCATTTTCTTACTTACAGGTCCCCTCCTCAAGTTCTATTAATAGGATGTCCTTTGAGGGTTTCAATTTTGATCAAGTTTTTGGCTCACTTGCTTCAATCAAAATACTGTAACATCATTATGCTTCTTTCATATTGCAAAGCAGCTTTCTCATTCCTGCCATTGTCGAGAACTTGACCTTTATGTGATAAGTCGAGACCATTACCCTAAAATAGTTTGGTGCTAGTCTCCTAATTATGGCATTACAAGCAAAATGTGCATAAGCCACCAGTAGCTGACCATAAGGGTTAACCTTTTAGGTACCTTACTAAATGAAGTAGAGAGAGTTATGGATCCTACCAGAATGATCTCAAATTCTCCGAATCCAACTAGCGAGGTACTTACTAGTTCAAACTTAAGTTTGCCTATATTCATATTCTCCAAGGTCAATAAGAAAATAATATTATCAGAGCTGCCATTATCAACCAAGATCTTTATTACTTCAAAATCCTCGATTTCAGCAGACACAATGAGTGAGCAATCTAATTTGTCACCCGCTCCCTCATGTCCTAAATGCAAGAGATCCAAATCTTGAAAAAAGATAAGTTCCACATTGGTGGAATGCTAAAAGACTAGCCTAGTTGGCAAGGATTTGGTTGATTCAAGTTGCCACTCTCCTTGCTATTTTAAAGTCCCCCCGATTGATCATTCTGCAATAATGTCGATCATACCTTGTAGGAAGGGCGTTCATCTTCAGTCTTCTTTTTCCCTCTGTCCTCCCTTCTTAGGTGACCTACATTTCTCTATAGGGAGTCTATCCAACTTGGCCCACTTCATGTCAAGCTTTTTCATCAATATATTTTATTAAATGGCTTGTCAAATGAGCGCTCAATTTTGTCATCAAGGTTGAAGCAATCCTTCGTGTCATGTCCTTGCATTTTTATGAAAGCGACAATACTTATTAGAGTTCTTAATGGTTACTGTCCCATTGAATTTCCTAGGTTTCTTGAAGAGGTTGTCATGTTGGATGGCAAACAAGATTTCATTTCTAAGTGTGATTAGCAGGGTGTAATTATGGAACCTTTTAATAGGGGATTAGTGGTTGTCCCTCTATTGTCTATCATCTTTCTTCTTTCCCTTCTTTTTATCATTCTCTAAACTCCCATATTTCATTTTATTCGTATCCTCCTAGGTCATGAACCTCTCAATGAGATCAAGTAACTCCTCCATCATGTGTGATCTCTCTTTGACCAAAGTATTAGCACACTCCTTGGGCCTGTGCCCAAGGAACAATAATTCAATCAAGAACTCAATTCTTGGGCTCTTAATTTTTAGCACTTCCATATTGAATCTGGCAAAGAAATCCTCAAGAGATTCTTTTTCATTCTATTTTTTTGTGTGGATATGAGAGTGGGAGAGCTTAGTCTTTCTCCTACTGAAAAACTAATGTAGAAACTTATCACAGAGCTAGTCATACAAATAGATGGACGTGAGTTCCAACTTGACAAACCATTTAAAAGCAATTCCTTGGAAGGTAGTGATCAACATCTTGGCATGAATGTGTTCATTATATCCCTAGAGCTGCATCATGTGTTTAAATTGCAAGAAATGTACGTTGGGTTAGTAGATCCATCATATTTAGGCAAGCCAATTTGGATTTTAGCATCAATTGCTATGCGCACTTCTATTATCTCTTGGATGAGTGGTGTTTCTCTCCCTCTGTAAAGTCAAGGGACATTATTGAGTTGCAAATTTCTTTTTCTGTTCTACCTCGAGATTTTCTCTATGCATTTGTTGAGTTGTTGGACTTGATATGATACCTCTTTCCATTCTTCTCGGTCTACCAAGGACAAGTTTCTACTTAGCTGAGGTCTCTATTTCTCAAACCCATTAGGCTGCTGGGCTCAATTGGTTTTAGTAAAGTGCTCAATGGAATTTAAGACCTCTTCAAGGGATGTCGACGGCCTTCATCTTAAAGAAAATGCCTAGGACTAACATCATGTCTATTGGGATGATAGCATATTTCATCTCTTACCCTCTCATCCTATAAGGGCATTTGTTTCTTGTGAGAGGGGTATGGGGTGACACTAGCAATAGCCACCAGCTGATTATTGTGTCATTGGAGGACTACTAATAATTACGCTAAAAGTTAGGCTGATATCTAATCACTTATTATCTGCATAAGTTGGGGTATTGTCAAGGTCACCACCTACTCTGGCACTACACTACAATTAAATACAGATGTGATCAGAGGCAGGTACTACAATTAATGTGGCAACCACTAAGGGTCTTCCGCCGCATGTCTGTTCGACTGTATCTAGTTGAGAAAGCTAAAGTCACGAGACTTCACAAGTGCTATTGTGCAACTATTTGACTGTACCTAGTCGAGAAATATGTTTATTCCCTGAGGTCAACATGTCTCTCTTGCAGTCGGCACTAAATGCTTGCATATGGGCTCATCTAGTTGATTTATGCCCGATCATAATGTTGGGTATTAGGTCGCCTTCATTGGGCCAATCATAATAGGCTCGTCCATTATACCCATATCAGAACCATTGCATCAAATTCTTTATGTAATCAAAGTTTTGATATGTTTGACTAATTTTAGTTCAATTATGAACAAACTTTCAAAGTTTTTTTCATCGTCATAAAGTGAAAAAGCACGTGGAGGGTTGTCTAAAGATTCCTCTATCATAGTGTTTATATTAGTGTATGTATCAATGGAAGAAGTGAAAAACAAGTATACTTTTCCACCAAAAGTGTTAGACCTGTTATGTTTTCAACGAATTATTGGTCAAGCCATTCATTCCTAAAAATATTTGTAATGTAAATTTACAGAAGACGAGATTATTGCTATGAAGTGGTCTCCGTTAATAGTTTGTAGATCAATTATTTTCGTGTCAAAATATGTTAATAATTCGTGAATCAATTATTTTGTGTTAGAATTATTTTTATGTGACTGACATTTTAATGAAATTATAATGACCTTATGGTTTAAACAATAATTGTTGCTCATTTCGAACAAAATTGTCCTTCTTACCCTAACTTTTCACCTTTTAACAGAAAAAAAAAAACAAAAAAAAGCAGCCAAGTGTGGTGCAAAGAAGATGAAAATGATCTAAAAGCATAATATTGATATTTTGTTTTTCAATCTATTAATTAAATTATAAGGTAATTTTTGAATTATGTAGTTGTCAATTATGGATGCTAAAGTTGAACTGAAGATCACATTTTTGGTATATATGTGATGAATAGGATAGGGATTATTACTCCCACGATCTTGAAAGTTTAAATTTAATTTGATCGAATATATTGTTTGTTGAATTCGTACATTCTTAAAAGTAATGATCAGAGTTAGTGGTGTTATATTATTATTTTAATTGATATAGAAGCTTTAGAAAAAAGAATAATTTGATATTAGGAAATAAAGTCTAATCTTACAGCATTTTGAGAAGAAGTTGGGCATAGAAAATTTGGAAGGAGGGAATATTAATGAAATTTAGAAATTAATTGCACACAGATTTTCAATTTGATCAATTGGTCACATGGAAAAATTGAGATTAAAATGATCAAAATAAATTAAACGTAAGTGCACCCAATTTTAGGGATGACAACGGGCTAATCCGAAAGGATTCGGCAAAACTCAAGCATGGTCCTATATATCAAAGCAGGGCCTCACTTCTTCCCCGTATATCTGGGTTTGCATGCAGCAGAATCCTATTCAATGCGTCGGACTAAATATAACCACTAAATCTATTTTATAATTTTAAAAATATTAAAGAAGCTATTTCTTAAAAAGAATTATAATGACCTTCATAACATAAGATCATTATAGTATTTATGAAGAATCATTTACTTGCATAGTGTTTGTTTTCATTTTCGAAAACTTTTAACTGTATTTATTTAGCATGTGAAGTTGGTCGACCAGAATTCGTAGTCTATCTGAAATCAATTCGCTTCCAAAACATTAAAACTCAATATTCACCTCATAACTTATACATAAACTTAAAAATCACTCCAAACAAAATAAATTTAAATTTTACTCAAATTCATTATGATCCCTGTGTGCTTATGAAGGCAATACTTTAGTTTCTCTTTAGTTGCACATTCTCACAACTATGCTAGCTATATATACCAGGAGTACATATAAGCATCAATCTATTCCACTGCATTTATTCCAGTTTTATCTATATATACCTACTCCAAGTTTGATTTGGAAGTATGCTAGTGTCATCAGTCTCTTCTCTTCTCTTCTCTTCTTAAATTCCTAAGTCCTGAGCTTCAGAAGTTCCTATCGATTTGATTTCATTTCTTTTGGCTTAATTCCCCCTTCAAGTTTCAATTCAAGTTGTGAACAAGAGATGCGACCACGAGATGCACCATGCAATAATTAGCCAACAACAATTCTGGACATATGCTCCTCCCTAAGTCAAATGGAATGAACTTAAAATTCTGATCCTGATGTCTATTTTGGTGTCATGTGTGAGTATATATCTATATAAATGTCTACATCGTTGTCCGAAAATCTCAAAGGCTCAAAAGAACTAGAATTAGACCATATACTAGAATCTTTGAGTGTTGCCCATGTATTAACAAGTATTTGTTCATTTCATGGTATTATATAACCATTAACATCTGTAGTAGCCTCAGCCTTGTGAGGTACTTGTAAGAGCTCCACCGGACTGAGCCTCAAAGTCAACCGGGATATACTCTTCAACCTGTCCCTCCTGATCAACAGCAGCTTCAAGTTTTTATCTTGCTTTTGCCACCATCTTGGGGTTGCATATTAATTTTGCCATAGCTCTTTCTATTGTGGTCATCTCATTTCTTTCTATTAATCCTGCAACAAATAAATTCTAACATATAACACAATTTAGTTTCAATCACGACTTTAAATGACTGGATCCATGCTAATTTAGTGATGTATATGCGCTGTAATTATGCAAGTCATTATTTGGTCCAACGGGACCACCTCAATTATTTTTTTCTAGAAGAAGGAAAATGATATTATTTTCACTTCTCTAGCTCCGAATGCTATGTTTTTAGCGTAAAAAAGAGAAAAAATATAAAGGCATAGAAACTGGGAAAACAAGATACAGAATGCACATATCAGAAAAGTATACACACCATGATAAAAGACTACCTCTTTTTACCAACCTTCACTTCAGGTCATCCATAATCAGGAAGCAAAACATAGTAAGAATTAGGCATATGGAAAAAATATTAAACATATATAAAAACATATATAGTTATTAGATACGCACGGCAGAATTTTATACTGAAAATACATATGTATGCATGTCTTAACACTCCAATAAATGAGCAAGTAAATTGTTTGGTTCCCACATCAATTAAGTAAATGAGTACGATTTTTGATAATCCTCACTTTTGAGCGAACTTTTGGGTTGAGTTAGGCCAAAATCCATTCTTTAACATGTATAGTTAATTTATTGTACTTCCAATAAATAAGGCTATAGATTAATAACTAAAAATTTATATTATTTTTATTTTAAAAATTATATTTACTGTAAACATTTATAGTCATAATGTTTTATTAATATTTTTTATAGCCGATACCTAATTAATATATTACATGACTCCATGATTCTAAAATTATCAGCAATTTCTTTACTGCTTATACTAGGCTCCAATTGTACAAAATTGCGGGCATATAAAGCTGGGGCAATTGAGCAAGACAGATCTGGCCTTATTGAGCAAGCGAAGATGGCTTTTTGTGATGAAAGAACTAGAAGTATGGATTTCTCTGGATCTTAAAGGAATTATTCACTAAACAAAGATCATTAATTACTCATATTTATTTTAAAAGTTAATCTACTACCAGTTCCACTATCCAACAAAGTATTTATCTTACAGTTTGACAGGTACAGCCTTGAGAGACACGGCCATCTGCAACGAAGTCTTGAACTTTTCGTTCATGTTCATTTTTTCTGACTCAAGTCCCCCTTCAAGTTTCCAATCAAAGTTGTGAATCATGGAGGCCACTATGAGGTGAATCATACGATAAGCCAATGGCAACCCGGGGCATATTCTCCTCCCTGAGCCAAATGGGATGAGATCAAAATCCTGACCTTTGAAGTCTATTTTTCTATCTAAAAATCTTTCAGGCTCAAAAGAATGAGGATTTGACCATATACGAGAATCTCCGTTGGATGCCCATACATTAACAAGTATTTCAGCATTTCTTGGTACTATGTAACCATTAATTTCTGTATCAGTCTCAGCCTTGTGAGGTATTAATAAAGGAACTGGTGGATGAAGCCTTAAAGTCTCTTTGAGCACTGCCTGTAAGTATGGCAGCCTGGATATGTCTGATTCTTCAACCTGTCTCTTTTGGCCAATGATATTTTGAAGTTCGTTTCTCGCCTTTGCCATCTCTTCCGGATTGTGGATTAATTCTGCCATGGCCCATTCCACTGTGACTGCAGTAGTGTCTGTGCCTCCAACAAATAAATTCTAACATACAGTAAAAATTAGTTATAGCCATAATTTTGCAAGAAACAAGAGCTTTAAGTAGTTGGATGACTGTGTGTTGCATATACTCTTTACTTGTCAGGTCATTATTTTGTGTGATGCATAGACGCTGTACTTAGTGAAGTTCCTATTTCGGATGTGCGATGCATATACACTGAATCCACTAAGCTAATTAAGCCCACTCAAAATGGATCCTATCATTAAAATAGGCATAAATCCACCAAAGGCCTGCCAGTGTAAATATCAACTTTTATGACCAAAAAACATTTAGACAATCATTTTTTCAACTTGAACATTGACTCTAGGCTAACGTTTTGTAGGAGCAGAGTTCAAATACTAACTCTTAAGTAGACATGTTCTAGGAGCACAGTTCACCATTTCACTGATTTACGGAAAAGATCCCAAATCTATTTTCATGCAATATCAAACAAATAATCATTTGAAATGATGAAAATATTTTTCTTATCAAAATTTTTTAAAAACCAAAGATTAATGTGGTATTTTTCTTGTTAAAATTGAGGATCAGAATTTAGGGAAGAGTTTCACTCACCATAAGTAAATGTATTATGTCATTTCGGGTTAATCCAGAATCAGTTTGGCAGCTGATGTCTAGTAGTACCTCTAATAAATCACTTTTGGACTCCGAATCCATGGATGCGCCGCTTTTTGATTGCAGTCTCTTGTCAATTATATCATCAAAGATTCTGAACAGTTTCCCGACATATAACTTCGATTTGCGCCTAATCCCTTGAGGATCAACAAGCTTAAGAAACGGGAAGTAGTCAGCAAGATTTCGTGTGCCCAGGACTTGCATTATACCATGCACAAGTTCCTTGAATTCTTGTGAAGAATCTGAACTATACTGAGCAAAATCCATCGAAAAAAAACTGGCTGAAATAAGATTCAGCGTTGTTGTAAAGGCAGCATCAGCAATATCCAAAACTCGGCAGCTATCGCAACATTCTTGCACGTACTCACAGAGTTTCTTCAGCTTTTCCCGGCGGAGGCCCTGGCTTGCATCAAGTTTTTGTAGCGAAAACATCTGCTCTTTGCATATTTTCCGAAGAACCCGCCAATGGCTGGACACCGGGAGCCACAGAATTGACACCTTGTTGTGGCCGCATGCTTCGGATGCAGCTGGGTGGGGTCTTCCAGAGAGAACCTGATCATGCTTTTGAAGTACTTCTTTAGCAATTTCCGGGGAGGACACAACTATTGTGTCTATGCTGCCGAACTTGAGGTGCATTAAAGGGCCATAAATCTTGGAGAGTTTGGCGAGTGATTGGTGGGGGTTTTGGGCGCCAATCAGTTGGAGAATATTTCCAATAATCGGAAAAAGTGGAGGCCCCGGAGGAAAGTTTGCTGGCCGCCGGGGCCGTAAAATTGATTTGAAGACACGGAAGCATGTCCACAAGAGAATACATAGTAGAAAGAAAAATGGGACAAAATCCATGGATATGTTTTTCTCTGTTTATTTCGACCTGTTTGTATAGGAAGAGCAAAACGAAGAAGAATATATAGAATTAAGTAATATAAAGTTGAACTATTAATTTAATGGGAGCATCAGACGAGCATATGCGTACATGTGGATAATTACAAATGAATTATATAGTAACACGAGCACATGAACATATAGTGTTGAACTCTATGCCG
The DNA here is from genome assembly GCA_014898725.1 of Jacaranda copaia. Lineage (NCBI taxonomy): Eukaryota > Viridiplantae > Streptophyta > Magnoliopsida > Lamiales > Bignoniaceae > Jacaranda > Jacaranda copaia. The sequence goes on along the minus strand of JACGDI010001580.1, from coordinate 71,780 downwards.
AGCATCTAGTGTTGAACTATTTCGTCATATATTTTGGCAGGCTACAGAGATGTCAAATAATTATGGAGCCGACACCTGCACTCTTGAGGCTAACTGTGTAAGAATTGGCAGCTGTCCGATACTGTTACAAATTAGTGCATCTTTACTGTCTTACTTTTAGTTGTTTATTCTTTTACTGTCATTTAGTTATTTAAGTCAAGTTTTCTGTTGCTATTTTTCTGGGATGGATAAGATCATATCTTTTGTTTCTATTTCTCAGGAAACTAATTAGTTCTTTTGTCTATAAATTCAAATATGATGTAATTTCTTTTCACGCTTTCAGTAAAAGTATTTTTTAAGTCTATTCTCCAATTATTTGCTTCGTCTCATTATTTCAACAACAATTTTTTGATTCCCTTTTTTTATTTTAGATACCTATAATTTTAACCTAACATTTTATATTTTTTTAAAAAATTAACACATATACAAATAGTATTTGATAATTTTGATCAGAATACTTTTGCGTTTCTCTTAGTTGCACATTCTCACAACTATCCTCGCTATAGCAGGAGCGTATATATAAGCATCAATCTATTCCCCTATATTTAGAGGATGTTTGGGTGATCTTTTAAACTTCTTAAAATATCTTATAAAATGTTAAAAAGTATTTGATAATTTTTTAAAAAAAGAGCTTATAAGCTATTAAAATAAGATATTAAAAGCTTATAAACTCTTTTTAAAAAAAATGAGTTCCTAATTTATTTTTAAGATTTTAAGAAGCTCTCTTAATTTTAATCATATTAACTACAAAATTACCATTATTAATATTTTATAAACTCCAGTATCTTATTTTACCCAAACACTTTAAAAAGTAATTATTTTTAAAAAATGATATAGCATTTTATACGCTCCAAAAACATCTTATACAATGTAAAAACTTATTATAAGACCCCTTAAATAAATTTAGCCAAACACCCTTTATATGGAGCAAATATTAGCAAATAAACTAGATTTTAATTAGAATATTTTTTAAAATAAACACTTAAATGTTGTGATCATATACAAAAGTTCACATTCTTTAATCCAATTAATTTGATTTCAACTTCAATTTCAGGTGATCTAAACATACCAAGTATATTAAATATTTTATATAAAAAACACTTGATTGTATATGAATTACATACACTTGGCATGTCCATAAAATAAAATAAAAGACGAAAATTAATTGAAACAAAAAATACTAAATGTAAATCCAACTTGAATTTGTAGCGTGAAATAAAATTAGTTGAAACATCAATTGAAATTAATAGAAGATCCAAGGATTAAGTTATTGAATGTGCGTTGAAGAAGTATTAAGATGTTTTTTGATATAAAGAGAGCAAGACTCGTAATCTAACTAATTACTATTTTACCAAAATTTCTCTTATTTTTTTTTTTTTAACTTGTGAAGGACGTTACCATTACTGTATATTCTTCTATCATTTGGATATATATGATTCTTCGAATAGCGTCTTTTACTATCAAAACAAACTTGCTATTAATAGCATATTCATAACATAGTTATTTTATTATGAAATTTTTATTTACTATTAATGTCAGATTACCTGTTAATTACACCAAGTTGTCAATTAGTTGAAACTTGAAAGCTATGATTCAGAATATAATTCTTTACTACAAAACTAAACTTGCTATGAAAGGTACAATTGAAAACGTACAGACTCTTTTCTTTCGAAATTTAAACTTACTACTAATATCTTGTGTCAAATTTGCCCTTCAATTCAAAACTATAAAACAAGTGTATAAAAATTTAAACCAAAATTGATGCAATATCAAAATATAAAATTGGCACAATATCGAAAAGCAGTTTATACTAACAACTGTCAAAGTTGTTGTCTAGTGAAGAGTAGATAATGATAATTTCCCTAATTAGCCTACTTATACAAATATGCCCCATCAATTAGTGGTCATTTTATTCAAAGTAACTCCTTTCGAAATTTATGTAGAGCAAGCTAGCTGTACAAATTTTTGTAACTTTCTACATGGAGGGATGGAAATGGAAGTTGCAAGTGGCGTTTAAGAAATCGGATCAGATTACTTGGTTTGATCGATTCAATCAGAAACCGACAAAGTTTTCGATCTAATTTGATAGTTAAAATTAATTGATTAAAAAATTAGTTTAAACTAATAAAAATCAATTGAACATATGAATCGATTTTTATTTTAAATATATTAATTTTTTTAAATAAAATTAAAAATTAAAGGGATCAAACTTCTTTATTTTTTTTTTCTTTAGAATTCAAACTTCTTTACTTTTTTTCTTCTTCCATTTTATCATTCAAATTCTCCCCAAACATCAAATTTCAAACCCAAATTCAAAAACTAAGCTTCAAGATAATTAAATATTTGTGTATCGTGACTTGTTGTCTATTGTAATATTGGTCTTAATTTATGTTTTAAAACTTTTATGTTATTTGAGCTGGTAATTATTGTTCTTGTAAGTTGTTATAGATTCTACCAAGATTTTTTTTTTTAAAGACTTACTTCATGATTTGATATTTTAAATTGACATATGGATATTATTGTGGAGTAGATTTTGTATGTAGAAAGTTGAATAAATACTTTTTCCTTATATATATATATATATATATATTGCATTTTTTTATATTTTTATATAATATTTAATACAATTATGGCATCATACTAGTAAAATCAATGGTTAAATCGATTGAATCAGTTGAATCCATAATCAATAAGGCCACCGATTCAATCATCAATTCAGTTTCGCAAACATTGGTCACAAGAGACCACTTGGATGCCGAGTGGCCTGTGATCCAACAGCATCAATCTCCCACATAACATGGGAAGTCAGGAGTTCGAGCCCTAACAAACTCTTGATGTGCTTGTATATAAATAAAAAAAAAACCACTTGGATGACACTTTTTTTCTTTTCTTACTTTGGAGTATTGGCGCGTGATTGTGCTTTTCAAAAGGAAATAATTTTAGAAATCATGAAAAAAAAAAAAACAACCAATAATAAAAATAAAAAAAATTAAAAAATATCTAATAATAAAAAATTTTATATATTTTATTTCACTTGAAGGTGACACACAAATCTATCTGACTCATCAAATATTTTTATAAAAAAATATTTAAAAAATTTAATTTATATTCATAATGTAAAATAATAAATGAAACATTTACTAGAATAGAGATGTTGAAATATCTAGACCAACATATGAGATGTATCTCTAATAAATTTTTGTCATATTATAGGCAAGTTAAAACGTAATTAGAAACTAATTATAGATCCCCATACATGATTAACAGTCCAATTAAGGGAATTGGCTTGATATTATAAGCTAGTGGTTGGAGTCTAATGAAGGTACCATTTCTTAGCATTCGCTGAAAAAAACAGATTTAATTAAAGTAACATTACTCAGCATTTGCTAAAAGCAGATTTAAGGTCTAATTAATTTAATTCTTTCTTGCAGCATAAAGTTTAGTGCTTTTCAAGTCTAACTAATTTGTTGGTTGTCTGGTTATGGAACTTATTACTTGTCCATCTACTCTTTAGTTAGGCTGTCATAAGCTACAATTACAAGTGATTGCAGTGTTGTTAGAAGTGGACATACCACCTAAGAAGACATCATTTAAGTCAATTAAGAGACAAATTCTTAGACGGTACGGTAATTCTGTTTTCAAAATATTGCTCATCATTGACCTGTGAGTCTTAGGTTGTTAGACGGTACGGTAACTCTGTTTTCAAAATATTGCTCATCATTGACCTGTGAGTCTCACCTAAGAAGGCGTTTGGTTCACTACAAGAAACTATTCTTTTATTGATCGAAAATTTGTGATAAATAGAGTTTTATGTTCATTATAAGATACTACTCTCTTATTAATGGAAAATTTGTGATAAATAAGATTTTATTACAAATCGAAGACAATTGTATTGGACTTTGATGGATTACTAACAAATTAAAAAGCAAAAATAAAAATAAAAATATATTTAGTAATGACACTAATGATGGAAATAAAGAGCCTATATTAATAAGAAGAGTTTGTTATGAATATCATAACTCTAAATATTGTGATCAAATTGATTTTTCAATTTGTGATGGAAATTCGATCACAAAATTAATTATATGGTGTACTTTATTTTCGTCACCGAACCAATTATGACAAAGCATATATCAATAGATTTATGAAATAAATCCATCACATAATCATATTTTGTGATAGATTTTACTAAGTATCTGATGGATTTTTTTGCTTGTGAAAGGGTGTTTTCTGGTAGTGGTCAATTTTTTCTTAAAAAAATTATGTAATCAAATATTTTGTAAGATGTTAATTTTTATTTTCAAAATAAATTCTAAATTATTTGCATGAAATAAAATTTAGGAATTTATATATGAGATTCTAATAGTGATAATTTGTAATTAACAGGGTAAAAATCAAAAGAATCTAGTAAAATTTTAAAATAAATTAGGAGCTTTTACTTTCTCTAGAAAATTTTATAAAACTCTAACATTTTATTTTGCAAATTTATAAGTTCTGCATTTACTGAATACTTTTTAAATTTTAAAGCTCTCAAATCTCAAAAGAAAAGTTTATCTAAACACCCTTTAAGTCATACATAATCCCTAGAAATCAATTATTGTAATTTTAAAAAATTTTAATGATCTTCAAACCATAATAACTCAGCCCCGTTATAGTAAGAGAGTTACGTTTAATGAATCTAAATTAATGTTTATTTAAAATGTAAACAAATTAACTGGAACTATAATTACGAGTAAGTACTCTGCACACACACCCATAAAAAAATAAAAATTGTTTACTAAATTTTTCTAGCAAAGGATTGATTTTCATAGGATAATTAGTGGAAATCATAGTCAATATTGATGCACAATATTGATACTTTCATTTCTAAATCCAATCTCTTGTAAAAATTTCCAACTATTAATGTTAAGCTTGCTGATGATTTATCTGGCCTCATCAACCTCGTTATATATACATGAAATTAGGTACATAATTAATTAACCACTTTTTTTTTTACAAAATTTTGATTAAAGCATTAGGTTTAATTATATTGCTTTGAATAAATATTATGATCGACAACGCAAAATGCTATTCCTTACTCCGACCTCCACATAGTCTGACTACGAAGTGGGGGAGATTCATGATATGGACAAGCCGACAGACCCAATGAAAAGATTCAGCCCAATATCGAGCTCAAACAAAACAAGCCCCAGGCCCAAACCCATGTTGATGCCTCTACAATATTTATAAAATCAAATCAACCTCTAAGGTCAAAGAGGTCGATTCTTTCTGACCTCACTAGGTCAAGAACTCATAGATAGACGCAACTGCCTGATTGCAAATGCATTAATGACGAAGCCTACCACCCATTGCATCTGCATTAAATGCACCCGAACCATCCTCTTATCCATATTAAATGGCTTTGATGGCACATCACCTCCATGTTAATGATAGTAAGGGTACCCCTCTCGATCAGCCAATCATAAGCAGGACGCTAAGCTAGGTCGAGAAGACCTAGATTGCCCCTACTCAAGGAAGGGAAGGCCTAACTTATATTAAGGTGAAATTTGTCTTTTCCAGTACCTGCCAAGCCTTTTAAATACCCTCTCTTTAGAAACAAAGGTATGTTTTTTAACGCATTCTAATTCGTACTCTGCCAAATTATCTTCAGGTCTAGAACTGACTTAAACATCGAAAGGTCTTAGATAAGAACCCTCTTAGCTATCCTAATGTTTATTCGCTAGATGCAAGATTCAACTCACATCACATACTGTCCACCATCTTTCTAATTATTTTGGATCACCTGGTTGAAACCAAGAAACCTAGCTCACAAAAATAGACATCATCATTTGGCGTCATCTGTGCATTATGCAATCTACAACTGAAAAATGGTGAACACAAGACAAACTACTTTCAAGAGGTAGAGTGATCATAGGTCACCACCACCAAACCCCATCACCACTGCAACACAGGCTAAACCAGCAAGCTAAGAGCTCAAGCTCTCAATCAAAATAGGTAGGCAATTTGACCATCCCTTAGCTCATGCAAACGATTAGTGATCAAATATTTGCTCAAATTTTGACAACCAATCAATAGATGTAGCTAGTGCCACACCACACCCCTTTCACTAGGAAGATAGACCGCCACATGAAGATAGAATAAGGAATGAGATGCATCACAATCCTAATAGATGAGAATAAAGCCCTGGTTGTTTTCCACGAGATGAAACTCGCTATCAACCCTACAAGGAGGTAGTGAATTCAGTAGAACACTTTGCTCAACCCAATTGAGCCTAGCAACACAAAAAGGTTGAGCACTAGAGACCCCAACCATGTAAAGACTTATCATGGGTAGATCTAGATAACGGGAAAAGGTGCCACACTAGGTCTAACAACTAAATAGACAATTGGAGAAAATCTCAAAAAGAAACACTGAAAAGGTTCAACTTGACAATAGCCCCAAACTCTGACGAGAAATAGAGTCCCCATTCATCCATGATATCATTAAGGAACACATAGCAATTGATGCAAAAATTTCAACTAGATTGCCAAGGTATGATGGGTCAACCAATCTTAATGAGCACCTATTTCTATTCAAAAATCTGATGTAGCTCCATGGACATAATGACCATATCCACGCCAAAATGTTGGTTACCACTTTCCAGGGAGTAGCATTCAAATAGTTTGTTAAATTGGAACCTACATCTATCTTTCCTATGGTCATCTCTGCAATAAATTCCTCCACTAATTTGCTAGTAGAAGGAACGCAAAGCTACCTCATACTCACCTCTACATAGTAAAACACAATGAAGAAGAATCTCGTTGAGATTTATTTGCCATGTTCAACACAAAGGTCCTAAAAATCGATAACCCATGATCAAATTTTTGATCAACATACTATTCTTGATACTCAAGCATAAGGAGTGTGCTAATGCCTTAATCAAAGAAAGACCTCCAACAATGGAGTAGCTTTTTGATATAGCGGAGAGGTATATGACCTAAGAGGATATAAATAAGATGAAGTATGGAGGAAGAGAGAACGATAAAAAGAAGGGCAAACAGAAAAATAATAGGCATCAAAAGGATGGCCACTAATCTCCTATCAAGAGGTTTCATTATTATACTCCACTGAATAGCCCTAGGAAAGAGGTCTTGCTCACAATCCAAAATGACATCCTTCTTAAAAGACCAAGGAAACTCAATGAGACTCCATTCATGAAGAACTCCAAACAGTATTGCCACATCCACAGACAGAAGAGCCATGACATGGAAAATTACTTTAACCCCTAAGATGAAACTAAATGGCTTATTTGACAAGGCTACCTTAAAAAATATATCAATAAGAAAACTAAGACATGGCCTAACCCAACCAAACTCCCTGTAGAGAACAGTCAGTCAACCAGATGATAAGGGAAAGAAAAAAGTTAAAAAAGAGTGTTCCCCTTTGAGAGATGTGATTGACATTATTGTTGGAGAACTAACTGGGAGGACTCTAAATCAGCAAGGAGAAAGGCACAGAGACAGCTCGAGTTAACCAAATCAGTGCCAACCAAGATAATCTACCAACTTTTCACCAATGCAAATCCCATCTCTTTTTTAGATTCCAACATCTCTTACTTGAGAGGTTAAAAAGTGGAGAGCAAACTAAATTGCCCCTTGTGGCCAATGTTGAAATAGCAAACTTTAAGGTGAGAAAGATTCTGATTGACAATGGCAGCTCTATAAACAAAAATTTTTTGTCGACATTAGAAAGAATGAAGCTTGAAAAATTGAAATTTAGGCTAGTTCACACCCCCACTGGTTGGATTTGGTGGATTAGAAATAACACTGGTTAGGTCCATCTATTTGTTCACATCATTTCGGAGAAACACCCAATAGGTGAACACTCAAAGTCAACTACCTAATTGTTGATCATCTCTTCACCTACGATGCCATAATCGAGAGACGACACTTAATAACTTTAGAGCAATAGTCTCAACCCATCACGTGAAGGTCAAATTTCCAGCAATAGCTGGTACTGAAGAATTGCTTTGCAATGTAAAGAAAGCATAGTGCTGCTACACTATTTTGGTCAAAGCAAATTAATAAAAAATTCAACCAAAACTGAAACCTTAGAAAGACATCCCAATAATAGAACCCAAGAAGGGATAGGCAAACAAAAAGAGATAAAGAAAAGACACTAAAGTAGAACTAATTAAAGAATTCAAAATAATATATCTCGAACATAGAAATCCAAACAAAACAATAAGGATGGGGACTAACTTAGAACACAACATAGAATTCATGTTGGTTGATTTTCTTGGGAAGAACATTGATGTTTTCACTTGGAAAACACCTGACCTCCAAGGAATCGACTCCTCGATCATCATCCACAATCTTAACGTGGACCCATCTTTCAAGCCAGTCAAACATTTTCACTAATACAATATCCTAGTTAGTTGTGTAATATTGTCCTTGACCCTAAATATGAGGACAAATGGAGAATATGTAATAATTTCATTGATCTTAATAAAGTATGCCCTAAAGACCCATATCTATTGCCTCGAATAGATTTATTAGTTGACTCAACAACAGGTTGCAACCTCTTGAGCATATGGATGCTTTCCAAGGATACTACCAAATCTTCATGGCCCTCGAAGATAGGACAAAATCATCATTGTGGTCTCAAACAGTGTATATTATTTTATGGTCGTGCTATTTAGGTTGAAAAATGCTGAAGCAACATACTAAAAGTTGGTCAACTTCATGTTCAAGAATAAGATTGGTCGATCGATAGACGTCTACATGGATGATGTGATTATTAGAACAAAAAATAAATCAAACTATTTATCTTACCTCAACCACACATTTTCAATATTAAAGGCATTCAACACGAAGCTTAATCCCAACAAGTATAGATTTGTAGTAAGGGATAGAAAGTTCTTAGGTTACATGGTCAACAAAAGAGGCATCAAAGCTAATCCACAAAAGATACAATCAATTCAAGATATCCCACCACTGAAGACAATAAGGGATGTTTAGATGTTGGTCGAAAGAATCATTACTCTAGGTTGATTTATTACTCAATTAATAAATAAAAATCTATTATTTTTTAAGATCCTCAAAAATGCGAGGAAGTTTTAATGGACAAAAAAATACGACTAGGCCTAATTGACTTCAAATAATATCTTACTACACTTCCATTGCTTGCAAAACATGTGATCAAAAATATATTAAACATATACTTGGCAGTCTCTGCAATAGCTATTAGTTCAGTCATGGTATTCACTCAACAAGGCTTGCATAGGCCAATACATTATGCCAACAAAGTCCTACAAGGCCTCGAGCACAACTATATAAAGATTGAAAAATTTGATCTTGCTCTTATCATAGTAGCACCAAAGCTAAGACCTTATTTATTACCGCATGCTATCATTGTCCTTACAAATTAGCCATTAAAGCAAGTGCTCTCTATACCCGACACATCGAGAAGATTTACCAAGTAAGCCATTGAGTTAGGAAAATTTAACATCAAGTTTCAACCCCATACAACTAGAAAAGCATAGGTATTAGTTGATTTTGCAACAACGCGTATCAACCTCCCTACAATAGTTGAGTTGGAACATCAGGTCTGCTCCTTGCACATTAATAGATCAGCCACAAATGCCGAGGGTGGAGCATGATTTTCCTAGCATTCTCCTCAAGCTGAAAAATATAATTTTGCCATCAAACTCAACTACTCAATCACAAATAATGAACCCCTCATCGTAGGTATGAAAATGGCCTATTGATAAAGAGGTCAAGTGTTTAGCAGCTATTATAGACTCATAATTAGTCATGGAACAATTTGAAGAAAACTTTGAAGTGAAAAAAACAACCTTGAATATATACATAGTAGAGGTCAAAAGGTTGGGACAACAATTCAAGAAATATACTCTTAGCCAAGTACCTAGGTCAAAAAATGAAAGAGCAAATGCACTATCCAAAATTTTCCAACTCAACCAAAGGCACAAAGAAAAGAACAACAACTTTTTTGGTCTTAGATAGCCCTACCATAGGCAAACTCCACCAAAGTCAGGTCTTAATGGTTGGAGAGGTAAGCCCCAATTGGCTCGACAAAATAAAATCCTACCTTATACAAGGAAATTACCACAAGACAAAGTAGAAGCTCAGAGGTTAAAGGGACGAGCAGCAAATTACGCACTCAACGAGTTTGATTAGTTGTATAAAAAATCCATCTCTAGCCACCACCCCCCCATTGAGATGTCAAACGTTGTAATAAGAACATAAGGTCCTAAAAGAGATCCTCGATGGTATTGGTGGAAAACATTTAAAGTTGCCCATAAAGTTATCAAGCATAGCTATTTTTAGCTAACCCTACTTAAGGACACAGTCAACTTTGCACACACATACCCATCCTACTAAGTACAATCCAATATCTCCCATCAGCCAGCTGCAACCCTCATCCTAATTCAAATCACTTAAATTTTTAACTGGAAGGCGGTCAACATTGTGGAATCTTTCCTAAAAACCATAGGTCAAAAGAAATACATGCTAGTGGCAGTGGAATATGTCATTAAATGGGTTAAGTCCAAAGTTGTACCTAAGATAACAAATGCTGAAATAAGGAGTTTACTGTGGAAAAACATTCTATGTCCTATTGGTCTGTCCAAAGTGCTCATATTTGACAACGGCACCCAATTCCAAAGCAAAAGGATGAAAGATTGGTGCAAAAGCTTAGGGATCAGACAGCATTTCACGTCAATGGAAAATCTACAAGTGAATAGTCAAACAAAAGTTACTAGTAGAACAATCTTAGATTATATCAAAACTCAACTAGAAGATTCTAAAGGTAGCTAGGCAGATGACCTTCTGGGCATTCTCTGGGCTTACAAGACCACACCAAGAACAATCACTGAACAAAGCCTATGCAGTCTAGTCTATAGCTCAAAAGCAGTAATCCCAGTAGTGTTAACCTAACATAAAACTAGAATAATTCCCTATAGCCCAATCTAGAATGAAGTAAAAAAATAAATTGAGCTCGAGACAATCAACGAGCTCCGTCAACAAGCTTTCACAAAAATACAAAGGTACAAGTTGATCATAGCCAAACACTATGACAAAAGTGTTAAGCCAAGATATTTCAAAGTGGGCGATCAGGTCCTCAAAAAGTTTAAGGTCTCAAAGAGTGTCAGAAAACTCGATCTAAAATAAAAAGGTCCCTACTTGGTGGTGAAAGTAGCAAAACACAACTCTTATCAACTAGCAGATATGAATGAAAACAAGCTACACCAACCATGCAATATAACCAACTTGAAGACGTTTTATGAGCAAATTGAGATCCAACTATATAAAAGTAACAAGTTTTCCCAAGGTATATATTACCACAAGCTCATAGTCGCATGATTGAGTTCATTTTGAATTCATTATTAAGCAATGATCAAGTCGACCCTGTAATCATATCATCTAATTCATTTTGGATTATTTATTAAACAACAATCAAATCGAACCCATAATCCCATGATCTAATTCATTTTGGATCAATTATTAAATAAAGATCATGTGGACCTTGTAGTCACACGATCAAACTAATTATAGATCAATTATTAAACAATGATTAAGTTGACCCTGTTGTCTCATAATCAAACTATTGATATGATGAGCACAAGGTGAATTGGAAAAAATAAATCAAAATCAACCAAAATTCCATAAAACCTAGCATATTCAACAATAAAGATAACATTGCTCAAATGCCCATTCAGGCTTTACATCATTCAAAAAGAAGGAAATCACAAAGCAAAGAAAACACTCAACTTTAGCCAAGACCTTCTCTCCAACTACCCCAAGCGATAACAACTCCGCAGAAACCTTATCGATAACTTTGTCGAGCTCATCAGTTGTATCAATGCCAACATCCACGGGTAAACCCTCAACCTCTTGCTCAAGTCTCAAAGGATGCTCATCGACAAGTCAAAAGGGCTAGCTTATTCTGCTAAGAAAGGACGTTGGATAGGGGAAAAAATCTACCACATTTACCATATTATTCTTGATGTCCAAAGTAAGGTCACTAACAAAGGAAAACTCCTTTCCTACATCGATGGCTTTGGAATGCAACAGAGCTTCAACCTTCACAATGGAGCATTCTCGTCAAATTCCTTGAGGCACTCATTCTTTGAAACATCAAGGTGAATTTTATCTTTTACTTGAATTTCATAGCAAAGAAATTCGAGCAGCTTCATGGCTCTCTCAAATGCATCCTTGGCGTCATCTATACTAAAGGTCACACTGGCATCAGTAAATGTGGGCTTAACATAACCTGCTGCATGACTTCTCTTTGAAAGTTAGGTAATACCTTGAAAAACTTGCCCCTTGTGTAGTGGAGGCAATGCTCATACCCTTATGCTTGACCTGATAAGAAGCCTCCCATATCAAGGTCATCAATTTCTTCAACTGCTCCTCTGCCTAACTCTTATTGGAATAGTACTCCACAAGCCAATTAGATTGGCCTTATAAACTATTTCACTCGTGATATAATCTTGATTGAATAATATTTTTCATATGGCCACCTTCATCTTATGCTTTATTTCACTTCGCTCATATTTGGATGAAGCCCTTAGATCACCTGTAACTATGAGACTTGGTTTGGTGACCATAGAATGAGTCTCACACAATCGTGATCTCAAATTTTTCAAATTATAGGATCTTAATAGATGGGGCATCTAAAATCTGGATAGACTTGCACTAGTAATGCATAAATCTAAAAATTAGATATTGATCCATTCCACAAGAAACTTCATAAGATAAGGGTACATGTTAGTGGGTACTTGTTAGAGAACAAGACACTAAAGACCCACTGAAGAATCTACTAGATAACCATAGTAGTAAGTCAGTAGTGGCTAATTCTCTCACTTACACTAGTGCATATCATTAGTCCTCTGACCTAATGATCCATGGTAACCTTGTGTCCAGTCCTCATGCTTTGACTTTTCCTTAACCACCTAACAAGTCTTTTTGATTGAGATTGGGTATGAGTTACTTAGCATAGAGGTTTGTGAGATCTATGATGTAATTTAAGTCCTTGCTATTGAGAAGATAGAATGCATCTCCTATATATTCTATAATAATTGATTCCCAAAAATACTTGCGCAAGGTGGTGTGATGATTTGGAAAAGGAGTTTACCAAAGAAAAGGTCACACAAAGGGATCGAATATTGAGAATAGAGATATAGTATTGAGGCTATTAAGGAATCGATAAATATCTTGCCCTATGCCTCTTTTGGAAGATAAGAGACGTAAGGACCGTATTTGCATAGTACACATAGAGCTATGATGGTTCTCCAAAATATTCATTTCAACTAATTAGTTGGGCTCTATGGGATTGAGGTTGAACATCGATCATGAAGATTAGGTACTCCTCAATTAATGAGATTAATTGAATTGAGTTGTTAGTTTAAAAGGAGTTTTCAACTAAAATAAATATAAGGTATTCAAAAGTCATAAGGAGTTGTGAGCCCATATCCAATGAATGATAAAACCTATTAAGTCACACACAAAAATCAATTAGTTTTCTAATTGATGGAGAAAATTTTCTAAGTATTAGAAAACTAACTCTTAGTGGACCAATTTTATGGTGCTAATTTTCAAGGTCATTTTTTGCTTGATTAATTTAATACTTAAATTAATCAATTAATTTAAGAAGTTAAATTAGATCAATAATTAAGAATTTAATTATTTAGTACCAACATGACAATCAATTGGTCAAGTTAAGCTTAAAAGTTAAGCTCATTTGACATAAGAGTTAAGTCAAAAGTTAATTAATTAAATTAAAAAACTTAATTTAATTAATGGGAAAAATGAATTTTGGAGGAAAAATTCAAATGAAGAGTTCATTTGAGTTGGCATTTTAATTAATTTGAAATTAGATTCTAAATTAAATTAAAATGCACATAAAATTTAAATGTGATTTGAAATTCAAGTTTGCCACCTTGGCAAGCAAGTGGCCGCCCACCAACCTTGAAGAAGTTGGCATCACACCATCCTCCCTCAATACATAGATATAGATGCGAGGATATTCAGCAGCTCACACCATTTGTGAAGAATTAGATTCTATCACAACTCCCTCAAAAAACCTCTTGCAAGCATTGTGTTCATGTGTTGAAAGCTTTGCTCTCGTCTTCTTCTTCCCTACCTAAAATTGGACTCCACCACAGCAAATCTCCTCTCTTATTCAATCTTATAGAATGGAGATTTTAGAAGATTTAATTGGTGTGTAGATTATAACAATAGAGGCAAACAAGAGAGTTTGCTTGTTTTGGAGATCCACCTACTTAGAGTCCAATTTGTTGATTTTCTCCAAGTAGTTCCAGAAGGAATTTTTATCTAAATTTTTACAATGAGTTCTTAAAGCAGTTGAGAAGCTCCAGTAATTGTTTTGGAATTTCTGGAGGAGTTTTGATTGGGTTATTTTTGCACTCTTCCAGCTGCCCCAGTTGTAGACAGTTTTTGGAATTATGAAGAGATCACAGGTCTCTCGTTAAATTTTGCTATTCAAGGTAACTCTCTCACCAAATCTAATCCCTAACATGATTTGATCCTTTTACACACTAGTTAATTTCATTTTTTTTAAGTTTTGATAATTGGATCTTAGTGCCTTACTTGCTTTCAACTCCTCCCTTCAACAATAGCTAAAAGCTCAGCATCCTTCTCTTCAAGCTACTTGGTCAGCTCCGCAACTCTCAACTCCAAAGATTCAACTTTAGTCTTGGTCAAGTCATTCTATTCCTTCTATAACTCCTCACATTTCTCCTCTAACCTTTGTCGAGCAATTTCACACAGCTCATACTGCCAATGAAGATTATATTCCCATTGCCGGACTTGTAAAAAACTAAATGCATATCAAGAAAAGACCAATTTCATAGCATTAACAACGATAAAAATTAAACAATGAGTTTAACACTAAACTTTACCAAACACCTTTAGAGCATCAAGCTGCTCATTATCAAACATCTCCACTTGATCTCTTTGAAACAAACAACAGTTAGAACAACCAATGAAGTCACTATGGTCAGAACTGCACCTATCATGGTCGACATATTCAGCACTCAAACCTTTGGCCCAAATCAAGGTTCAAGGAATATAAGTAAATTGCACAATTACTCTGGAGGAAGAATTTCATAAGCAGCGGCATTGAGATCAGTACCTTTCCCTTTCCCTTTCCCTTTCCCTTTAGCCATTATGCTCTTCTTAGTAGTTCCCTACCTTTCAATTTTCATTACCTTTCTCTTAGGTTAAGAAGCCATGCTATTAGCTGCTCTAACACTCAATGTAACAAAGGATGGACTGGCTAATGGTGTATGTTCAACCATACCAACTTAAGCCACCATTTCCCAACAAGCAATAGTGGCCTCACAACGCTCTTGGGCCTTTTTGTTGATTTTTCATCATGATCTATCTTGCTTTGTTCATTATGGGTTAGCTTGCAAAAACCCACAACATTTCGATCAAAAACATGTCATTAACAAATATTGATAACAAATCACATAAGTTAAGTAAGCTAGTTTTACCTAAACATACGATAGTGTGCAACCTCAGTAGGGCTGCCAACAATCCCACTAGAACCAAGCTCCTCTCCCTAATAAATTCAAATGCATTCATCCCCCCCAAACTCGAGCAGATCGTGAATGAAAACATTATTCTAGGATGAATTCTCATCATTGTTCATCTTGACTCTACCCATCCTCTGGGAACATTAAAACCAACCTTACTGAGAAGTCAAACATAGAAATATCTCTTCTTCCAGGTTTGCCCATGAGAATAAAAAGGGGTTACAAAAAATTTCTACAAGGTCGAGTAATTAAGTAGTAAAACCCCGACTCCCCCGAACTTCCTAATTTTCAAGACATTAGAAGATGAAAAATATTGCTAAAGTTAGCCCAAAAAGAGGGCTGGTCATGAATCATTATAAAAATATGAAACTACATAAAAGAAAAAAAATAATTGCGCAAGAGCTGAGTTATGCAAACATTGAGACCTCTCAACAGGTCGATTATGGGTTTAGCAAGAGGAAACCTAAGCTTCCATTTTAAGGCATCCTCAAAAATAGTTATACATCCCTCAAGAGTGTACGCATCTTATCCCCTGCCCTAAGCGTAACAACTTAAATCCCTCAAGAACATAATACTTTGACCTAATCAACCTCAAATCATTTGTTGACATATTGGATATGACCTCGCTATAAGGGGCAGTGGTAAAAAACCTACACCTCAACCTCATAAGCTGGTTAGCCTCCCCTGATGACCCTACCTCTTCGACCACAAACAAAATGGACTAACCTCATTGATATTAGGACTAGAAGGCCCAACGCCCTCATCAACCTCTACTTCTTCCCCCACAACATCTAATTCCTCATTGCTACTAGAAGAAATCGACCTACTACTAGATGTTTCACCTGAGCTTGCCCCGCTAGTTGAGGCATTTAATGACCAAGTTGCTTCAGAATCAGAGCTCTCACCCCTTATCATTCTCACCAATGCTAGCCATTATTGTAAACAAAAATAGAAGAATGGAAAGTGTAATGAACAGGCAAAGTAGGGGTGAAAGAGAACTTACAAAAGATGCATGTGAAAAGTTAAGAATTTTGAAAAGCTGAGACTTGACTAATTTTCTCTCTTCATCTCGACCACGTAACATGCAATAAAAAGTTAAATAGATGATAAAAACATCTATATATGGGCCAGGCCCAACATACCAAATGGCTAATTTGATCAACCATCAACTAATTAATGCGTAATTGCCAGTCATCCAAACATGAATATTAGCCTAACTACCAAACATGGTTCCCACCTTCAAATTACCAGTCGAGATTCAAAAATGTTTCTTGCCTTCAAAATCCTAGGCGAGATAAAAAATAAATACTCTGATCAACAATGCAACACACTACTCCTCACCCTGACCTCCACATGGTTGGAGTATGGAATGGGGGGACTCATGATATAGGTAAGCCCACAAACCCAATAAAATATTTTAGCCCAATATCATGCCCAAATAAAACAAGCTCTAGGCCCACACCTATACAGATACCTCCAGAATATTTCTGAAATTAGATCGACCTCTAAGGTTAAAGAGGTCAATTCTTCCTAACCTCACCAAGTCAAGAACTTACAAATGGAGGCAATTGCCTAACCACAAACATATTAATGGCGGAGCTTGCCACTCATCACATCCATATTAAATACACCTGAACCGCCCTCCTATCCACATTAAATAGCATTAACAATGCATCACCTCCACATTAATGATGGTAAGGGCGCAACATCCAGTCGGCCAATCATAAGCAAAGCTCTAAGCTAGGTCTAAAAGACCTAGATTGCCTCTACTCGAGGAAGGGAAGGCCTGACTTATGTCAAGGTGAAACTTGTCTTTTGCACTACCCGCCAAGCCATATAAATACCCTTTCTTCAAGAATAAATGTATACTTTTTAAAGCATTCTAAGTCGTTGCTTTGTCAAATTATCTTCAGGTCAAGAACTAACTTAAGTATTAGTAGGTCTCAGCTGGAGACCCTCTCTGTTAGTCTACTGTTTGTTCACTAATTGCAGGATTCAACTCACATCACATACTATCCACTATCTTTCGAGTCAATTTAGATCACCAAGTGAAACCAAGTAGCATACCTCACAAAAATAGACATCATCAGTAAGATTTAGGATTTGTCTATTTTTGTTATTTCCCTTGGTGTAATAGACCCCACAAAATTGAAATCATATTCAACCAACTATAAAATTTAATTACGTGTAGATGAAATTGTTATTCAATTAAAATTGTTCGTGTATAAGATTTTAAATTTAAATTCTATTAAATATGTGGATTTATACTTTCATTTATGTGAATTTGATGTTAATTGATTCTTAATCAATATGAATTAATTATTAATTGATATATGAGATTTTGATGTAGTAATATAATTATATTCAAACATATTTTTAATGTATACCTAATGACTAGGTATTTGAAATAAATTCGCTATAGCAAGTGTTTTAGTCTATATGTGGAGCGAGGTTATAGATGATGAGTCTTGTTAAATTGGTATTGCAATGCACAAATACAAGTAGATACAAGAAAGTATATATGTTTGGTTACAAATTTTACTAATTAAATTTTAAAAAATTAATTATTGACTTGGTAGAAAGATGGAGAACGAATGGAAGCATTTTATATATACCCATCCCTGTATATAATTGCTATTTTAAAAAGAATATTTTTATTTTTGGTCTTTTCCTTTCTAGCATCAAATGCCCCATTCATTTGTTATGGCTTTTAAGGTGAAGAATTAGGATGTTGCATCTCCATAATGATTTTGAGTATCAATAATATCCATAATGATCCTTTCATGTTTACATTTTGGAAAAAATGCCACCATTTTTATTTGTTGCTTATTAATCAAGTGCCACTAAATATTACATTATAGTGACACTTTCCTACTATTATCACCATATGTTACTCTTGTATGTCATTACACTATAAAATATCACTAAGTTAGAGCCATTTTATATTTTGTGACATTTTTCTAAAAAATATCTTAAACAAATATGAACTGCATTTTTTAAGAAAAATTAGTGGCGTTATTTAAATATCTTCAAAGTACATGTTTGTTGGCATTTTTAATCAAACACCACTATCTCATATGTCATTTAATAACTAAATGTCACTAAATATTTTATTACAGTGACATTCCTAATTTATAATTATCATTATTTTATTTTATTTTTGTCATTACACTATAAAAAGCTACTAATTAGTGTCATTAAATACTTATAATATTTTTTTAAAAAACACCATAATTGCATACTAGATAGTGCCCTATTTAAATGTTTTTCAAATATATTTATCTGAGCATTTTTAATCAAATATCATTATTTTGTTATTTAATAATTAATACCACGAAATATTATATTATAGTGGTATTCTTTTATGACTATTATCATATTACTTTTTTGAGTTATTAAGTTATAAAATGACACCATATTGCTGACATTAACTACTAATTTTATAGCAATGATATTAAATTCTATAGCTGTCACACCCCAAAATTGAACCATATGGTCTAGTCTCGAGACACGAAACTAAATCCCAAATATATGATATTAATAATCCAAAATCATAAAGTTAGACAAGAACTCAAATAAATCCAATACTAGTCTAATAACACAAAACTCAAGTACCATTACCTAGCCTCAAATAAAACAACTAGAATCAACAATAAACAAAATAGAAATAAAAAGCTTAGAAAAATACAATTGTCTACTGCAAAATCTAATATATGACTTCAATTTTGATTCTCATCATGCGCAGTATCTATCTCTTCACTAAAGTTGGGATTTAGATCTACCAGAAGGAAGTTAAAGAAAAGAAAAGAATTTGAATAAAAGACTCAGTAAATGCCAAATGTGTGCAATGTGAGTTCATGAATTTAACATAATTTATATAGTGAAAATATTTGAGAAAAACATAAGTGGAAACATTAAACAGTCAAGTAGTAACAGTGAAAAATTTAACAAACAGTTTCCTAAATTAACAACTTAAATGCAATGATCAAACAATGTTTGCTGTAGCTAGTTAATCTTATGACTCCCACCGTAACAGTCTCTTGTCGCTTCAGGCAAGGTGTGACCTTACCAAAATAGTGCCCGAGCTTCCTCAAGAATTTCTACAACCCACCTCAGCAACAAACAGCTTATGTTGTGCACTAGAGGGATTAGGTCATAAGAGGCTTAGGGTCCAATCAACTAGCTCACTGCTACCCAGTGAAGTACCTCACATACCCGAACCAAGTTAGATCTAACTAATAGTAATAGTAACAATAGCAGTAGCAATCGCAGTAGCAGTAACAGTAAATTCAGTAATCAATGGATCATTGAATTTAATTACTAGTTTAGAAGCATTAAAATCATAAAGTATATGTTTTCTTGTATCGTGAAACAAAATAAATTATTTTTGTGTGCAGTGGAATACATTTATAGTGCAGTGTAAGTTGAAAACAAGTTACGAACAATTATACAATAACGTATATTCTTCTGAATTTTGAAACATAACAATATATAGAATTTATAAGTTTAGACACTCACTTTCAAGATCAATACTAGAGTCAATCACTTATCCCAGTCTCAATCGTGTTAATTGTTGAGTCACCTGTTGAAATATTAATGACACTTTAACTTAATATCTAATTCATAAAATTTCATTACACTCTAACCAATTGTATTGACTACTTAGTCACATCTTACGACTTTGCTCTTGAGATTTAAAGAATGAGTAAGGCTATAACATATTAATAGCATGGGGTGATAATTGAGGATCATGAAGTAACATACATAAATATGTTATAAGAATATATTTTGGCTGAAACAAGTTTATTGGAAATAACCAATCTTCTCATAGCTTATCCAATCACATTATATCTAAAGCAATCAAAATGATAAAAACCATATCCTACAATCCATATCTCTATTACTTTTCTTATTATTCGAAGACTAAACCCCAAGATAATCATAAGAGCTCGGGAAAATTGAAAAGGGGCACAAATTGTGGTCATTCCATTTGGCATGCTAGTCAACTCCTTTAATTGATAGAAAACAAAATTAAGAACTAATCAAATTGACATGGCTTGCACGAATAATCAATTTATTAGATTTATAGTCATTATTTATAGTCACTATCAATTAATAAGATGAACTATGCATAAAGAGTCTAAGATTCCATAGAAGTTTCTGGAAGGAAGCCAAGAATAAGAATAATATTATATTTCAATTTTTAAAGAACTTTTCCTTTTAACAGTAAAGATTGAATTTTTACTCAAAATCCAAGAATATTTAGATGAAATTGGCAGATTCTTGGACCCAAGAAACTAGGAAGATGAGGTTGAAGCAGAAGATTTAGCATTAGGGGCTGGGACCTTGTGTGTATGGAGAGTGTGCACCATGTTGCTGGCCTATGCCATTTCCTGTGTAGGAATGGGAAAAGAAAAACCTTCAATTTATTCTTCACGTAATGGTCGTTCACTTGGAAATAGTATTGCGGATCAGAGAAATACCTGCTCATATTGCTTTGAACATATTCAGAGCTAGATCCTAAGATTTTCTCCCCATAAGCACCCAGTCCACCTTTAATGAATCCTAAACTCGCCCCATAGAATGAATTGCCAAAAGGATTCGGTTATGCAGTAGGAGGTCTAGGTACCACAGGCTGCCCCCCCATGACTATCGTACATCCCTTAGATATTGCGGAAAATTGGTGGAAAAACAAAATTATCGCCAATTATTTCTTGCGGCGAGACGAGAATGGGAAAAGCAGTCTGATAGATTGATTGGCAAGAAAGGGGTGGGTTAAGTGAATTATTGGCAAATCGTGCAGTAGTTGTCCCTATTGAGTATGACTATTGTGTACATCTCACCAACCACTTTCCTCTGCAATTTTTTGGTTGTTTTTGGTTAAAATTCAGGGAAGAATCACATGTTCTTGGCGTTTTGGAATGAATTGCAATTTCCCTCTAATTACAGCAAGTAACAACAATATTAGCATCTACTGTTTACACCAAATCAAGCTAATTTCAAATTCATACCATATGTGGAAATTGATTACTTAGATTTTTTTTTCTCTCCTTTTTCCTCCTGTCATTGCCACCATACTCTTGTATCCTTCTTCCTTTTTCTCTCTCTCTTTTTTTTTTGTTTTGTTTTGTGAGCCTCGAATTTTGAATTATAGGGCATATACTTGCAGGAATCAATAAGGAGAACCTATAAGAAAAATTGATGGTATCTGGACAACGAATATTCCAAACAAAATGATAGGAGATAGATCAATCTTCTAAAAAATAGAAGATTCCAAATGTAAAATAATCAGAAAAGACAATATTGGAAATGTCTTTGGAACTTCCATTGAAAATGTATAACTAGATGAACTAAAACACAATTTGTTGAGTATTAGCCAACTTTTCAACAGTGGCTATCAGGTGCAATTTTAACTATCAAAATATGTGGACAAAAGCTAGGAATAGGAATATTTATTCATAAGATATTCTCTATTCATTGTAATTATCTTACAAAGGAAGTTCATAATCTCATAATCTTTATAATTTATGGTTGATTTATTCTCACTTCCATTTTACCTATAAAATAAAACATTTCAAAGTTTGACAGGAATGGCCTTAAGGGGCACGGCCTTTTGCAATAAAACATTAAAAGTTTTCATTCATGTTCATTTCTTCCGGCTTAATTCCCCCTTCAAGTTTCCAATCAAAGTTGTGAGTTAGGGAAGCCACCACAAGGTGCACCATGCGATAAGGCAATGGCAATCCTGGACATATTCTTCTCCCTGATCCAAAAGGAATGAGCTCAAAATCTTGGCCTCTGATGTCTATTTTGCTGTCTAAAAATCTTTCAGACTCAAATGAACTAGGATTTGACCATATGCTAGAATCTCTGCCAATTGCCCATACATTAATCAATATATGTGAATTTATGGGTACCATATAGCCATTAATTTCTGTAGTAACCTCAGCCTTGTGAGGTACTAGTCAAGGACCTGTTGGGTGGAGCCCGAAAGTTTCTTTGAACACTGCCTGCAAAGTGTGGCAGCCAGGATTTGTCTGATTCTTCAACTTGTCCCTTTTGGCCAATGACAGTTTGAAGCTCGTTTCTTGCTTTTGTCATCTTTTTTGGATTGTGGATTAATTCAGTCATGGCCCATTCTATAGTGGACGCAATTGTATCTACTCCTGTGACAATAAATCCTAACATAAAGCACACTTTAGTTTCAATCTCAGTTTTTCAAGAAACATGTGCTTTAAATGATTGGATGCGCTAATTTAATTTTGAGATGCATGTATATACACCATACTTATGCAAGTTATTATTTCGCCAAATAATGTGTATCTTGCATGGTAAAAACCTCAAATATTTGATCTTATGTGCTTGAACCACTTTCTCCTCTTTTTGAAAAAAGAAAGGGCAGCAATAGGACCATACACCTCAATTATTGTTTTCTAGAATATGCTAAAGTGATTATTATGTTCACTGCTCCAGTTCTGAATTGGAAAAGAATAATATAAAGATACCAAAATCAAAATAGAAACTCGTTTAAGTGCTTCAAATTCTTTATTTCATTCAGTGTTTTATCTTTTATTCTAACTTAATATATATATATATATATATATGCTAAGTGTATTTGATTCTCCATTAATTATTTTTATAAAAAAATATTTAATACATGTATTATATGTCTATGAAATGAAAAAGGAAATGAAATATAAATTAAAATAGAGTATCTAAACTACTAATTAAGGTATACAGTTAGATCACAATTACTTCACTTGAGGTACAAAAATGTAAGAAGGTTCAGAAAATTAAGCATAAACCCATACTACCAGTATCATTTAAAGTGACTGCAAGCAAAATATTTATTTTAGTATTTTTCTTATCAAAATGCTAGGACTAAGTACGACTAAAAATTTTTGTCAATAATAACCAAAATCCAAATATCTGTAGGGAAGAGTTTCACTTACCAAAAGTAAATGTCTTATGCTATTTCTGGTTAATTTGGACTCAGTTTTGCGGCTGATATCAAGTAGTGCCCCCTTATCACTACAAAAAAAATATTTTTTCGCTACGATTGCCTAACTGTCGTGAAAAAGTGCAAAGTGTTGGCAATAACTTATTCGCAACAATTATGCAATGCTTTGGCCACTGTAGCATTTGTAGAAGTTGCAAATACTTTGCTATGGTTTGGAAACCGTTGCCAAAGCTTTAGCTACAGTTTTGCAACTTTTTGGTGACTGTTTTTTGAAAGTTGGTGAAATTCCACAAATAATGGTTACGGAATGCAAAACCGTAGCCGTTATGCCTATTGATTACGCTTTGGATAAACCGTAGGCAATATATTTATTTATTAGCCACCCCTATTGGCCACGTTCTAAAATGTGTAGGCAATATTATAACTATTCCTTCCTGTCCAAACATGTAGTGGAGAAAAAGTGCAAACATTCTGACTATGGTTTCCTAACCATAGCCATTACTCTAATTAATATTTTTAACAAATTACCATCATTTTTACATTATAAAAATATTATTTATGTCTGTTTGCATATTCATTCAAATAATAAATTTCAAATATATTAATATTCAATAATCAACACCAACTAATTCAAAAAAACATTCAACATTACTATCCGTTGAAAATCGGTCAAAACATAGAGTCATAACAAATGTAGTTTATCATCCTAAAATCAACTCAAAGTCCAATAACAATTCCACGAGAAAATTGACATTACACAATCATTAAAGTAAAAAGAAAAAAAGTATCACTAATCAAAGTCATTGACAACCACCCATCACATTAGTTTCTTATTTCTTCTTGAAAGTTCTAGAGCATCCTCATCACAAATCCCCATATCATCATGAAGAAAGAATGCACGAGCTACCTGTTGTGTACAACAATATAATAAATAATCTAATATCTCAATTATTTTGAAAAAAATAGCATTATGTCAAACTAAAAACATAGTAATTCCCATTCAATATATATAACAGTTTCAAGTTATAAACATGACACAACAAAATTATTCAAAATTTTCTTACGTATTTGGTGATAATAACGAACATATTCAAACACACTACATGGGCAACAGACACAAATTTTGCCCAACATGAAATAATCAGGTATAATTCAATCATTAATATATCTCAACATAACATGTTACAGCTAAAACAAAAAAGAGAATGCATAAACAAATATAGATACTTCCAGTGGGAATCAATGTAGTAAATCAAAGAGCCATTTGAAGAGCACATATTCCATCTTCTATTTGGTTAATAATATTTTATTATCATTATGTAGAAGTGAACATTTCAAGCACTATGTTAAAGGGAGTAATCAAATCTTCATGATGGAATGACTAAGTGTAACACAATGCCCCTTAAATGTCTGTACAGTTAACTTGAGATCATATATCAGAATATGCATTTCCTAAGATAAATAAACCACTGTCTTCATATTTAATTTCATGCAACTTAGATAGAATTTGGTAAAGCATTTCATGGTGTGATCAAAATCAACTTGAGATATATAAATAAAGGTAGTTTTGGATGAGTTTAGCAATCATATATAACTATGT
Source organism: Jacaranda copaia (assembly GCA_014898725.1). NCBI lineage: Eukaryota > Viridiplantae > Streptophyta > Magnoliopsida > Lamiales > Bignoniaceae > Jacaranda > Jacaranda copaia. The sequence continues at coordinate 46,619 of JACGDI010001580.1, read as the reverse complement.
TAGCATTTGAGAGAGTGGCTACTAAATTTTAGGGTGGTAATTAGTTGAAAGGTTGATTTTGTCTAACTCTTGACATAATTCTTTTCAATGTTATTTTAAATTCTTGGGGTCAAATTTATTCACAACTAAATTTGATTCAACAAACTATAACCCCCCACTCCAAATAAAAAAGAAAATATTAGAGCCATTTAGGTGGCAGAGAACTAAATACTTCACATTCCCTTTAATCCCCTCGGATATCATTTCTCAAAGTATCCTCAATCATGTCTGCTTTTGCCTATAAAGCAAAGTACTGCAAGTGACAAAATGGAATTTATTGTGTCCTAACATCTTATATGACATTTGCATGCTGTTTTCCTTTCTTGTCTAGAGCTCTACAAGTGATTCATTAATTAAGCTGTGAGATGTAAAATTGTCTTGTTCTTCTATGTGGCTCTAACCTCTATCTAAGGACTTGAAAAAAATTCTATGGTACGTACTCCAAAAATATAAGTAGTATAATGATAAATAATCATACTCCAAGATGTTAGGGTTTCTTTTGAAATCACTGACCATTAGGCTCACTCATGAAGAAAATGACAAAAACCCTCAAAATCTCCATAAATCAATCCATCATAGGCTCAGTCATTTTTTATGGGTTGTGGGATCAAATTGTAAGTGCTATTTATATAGTTGTGGGTTTTGCTATTGTAAGTATTTTGCCCCTGGCCACTCCTAAAAACTATCATCACTATAATACAACAAAAGCACTAAATTTATCATAAAGAAAGAATAAGAAAATAGAACATATACGTCCAAACTAAGACTGATCTGATTTCATATTATGAAATAAAAAGCAGAAAAATCAAAGTACTACCAAATAGAACAACTTAGAAAAATATAAAATAAAAACTCACCAAAAAGCTATGATAGAGGAAAGCTCTAGGCTCCCACGAAAAAACCTCCGTCCACTAATCTCCTCTGTTCCCCAATCCTTCTCCTTCATTTATGCTGCTACCACCACAAAATGGAAAAAAAAGAAAAAATCATTTCCTCTAATAGCTCAAAATCAAGTAAAAAGGAGGGCTTAAGAAGAATCTTTTGGCGCATTTTTGTTTAAGAAAATGCTTACTACTCGAAGCATTTAGATGGTGGAAATCCAACCCTTTCATGTGTAATTATGTTTTGACGATTACGGGATCAATCAAATTAGTGAATCAACTTGTTAGAACATCCTATATTCTAAGGTCGAATAAAGAATATATTTAGTCAATATAAGAATAAGAATAAAAGAATTAACTTTCACTGAAATAAATAAATAACAAATTAGAGATTTCATTTTTGCTCCATTCTACCAAGGCCTCAGCTTGGATCGGACATCATCAAAAGAAACTAAAGAGAGACCTCACACACACTATTAGTTGACAATTAATAAAATAATTTCAACTAACCAAAAATGAATTGAATAATAGGAATAGACAGAGTTTCTATGGCTTGAAACCAAAGTAAAAACGATGATTCTACGATCATTTTCAAAAGAACCCTCTCAAATCTTATAACACCAAGTTACAAGTATGACAAGTTGGAAAGGATCTTCATCTTTATTTATAGACAAAAATTTTAAGAATATATAACTATTGAACACCATATTAAGCTAGTGATCAATGCAAGAACTACTGGCTGTTCTTCCTTTTGAGGAGAAGAATTTGCTAAATCCTTAGGTCATGACAATTTTATTCAAGGTTGCAATTGAAGGTATCATGAAAACAATTACAGATAGGGAGAATGTGAAAGAGGAAACTTCAAAGGAATCACCTTCAAATTCAAACATAAAATGCCAAAGCAATGTGTTTTGCCCAAAAAAATATCACTCAACAATCAAACAAAGAAATGATATACATACGTGCATCCTCTATTTTATTCATACAAACGTAAAGAGGTAGTTTTTTAGCCTCACATACAAGAGCACAAAGCCAACAAGTTCTCACTGAATGCAGCAAGAAAACAAATAACAACATAGGGTCTCAAAACCAATTAAACAAATTTTGGTTGAGAAATTTAACCAACTTCACATATCAAGAAAGAAACCAAATTAAATCAGCAAGATTGAAGAGAAAACATTATGATCATTAGATATAGAAAGCAAACTTAATACCAAAAACCCATTGCATTTCACATATAATTATAGCAATTTTGGCACTCTCAATCTGATTGAAAAATTAAAAAGAAAAAAGAAGCATAGAACTATTTTAGCACCTAACCAAACACCACTGGCTAAGATTTCTCCAGTAATCTCTAGTAGTTAGCGATTCCGACAAGTACACGGACTGAGGATGGCGACGACAGCAGTAGCGAGTTATAGGCAAGGGAAGGGATGAATTCTTTTTCCATTAGGGCATGGAATGCAAAAGTGCTGATTTAAATAAAACTAGTTTAGATATAATTTAAAAAATCTTTTTATTTATACTTATTATTAATAAGTGTAAAATTCTTGTTAATACATAAATAACTCTGTACATAAATAACTAACAAATTCTTGTTAATAAAAAAAAATGAGAGAATAAAAAATAAATCAAAGGACTTTTTATTCTTGTTAAACAAAATAATAGGAAAGACTTTAAAAGTATTGGTAAACAAGAAAAAAAAATATGAGGAAAAAATTCAAAAAAAATAATTTTATTATTTATCATAAAAACGTAGGTAATAATTAAGTATTGCCTATTATTTAATTCTTAAGCGTAGACAATTTAAAATTTTATTCTTTACAGTTACAAATGTAGGTAATAATTACGTATTGCCTACAATTTAGCTCTAAAGCGTAAGCAAATTAAAATTTTATTCTTTACAATTGGAAAAATGTAAGTGCTAAGTACATAATGCCTATGGTTTACTCTTAACCATAGACTTTAATAAATTTTAATACACATCCAATTTAAAACATGGGTAAAAATTTATTCCCTACGTTTTAGAAAGAGTAAGCAAAATTAAGGTGGCAAATAACACATTTTTTTTAGTGAATAGATCACTTTTGGACTCAGAATCCACAGATGCGCCACTTTCTGACTGCAGTCTCTTGTCAATTATATCATCAAAGATTCTGATGAATTTTCCAAACTATGACGCGGCTTTTCGCTTAATTCCTGGAGGATCAACAGGCTTAAGAAACGTCAGCAATATTTGGCGCGCCCAGGGTTTCCATTAAACCGTGCACAAGTTCCTTGAATTCTTGTAATGAATCTGAATTGTAATGACCAAAATCGACCGAAAACAAACTGGCTGAAATAGGATTCAGCGATGTAGTAAAGGCAGCATCAGCAATTTCCACAACTCGGCAGCTATCACAGCATTCTTGCACATAATCACGCAGTTTCTTCAGCTTTTCCTAGCGGAGGCCCCGGCTTGCATCAAGTCTCTGCAAAGAAAACATATGGTCTTTGCATATTTTCCGAAGAACCCCCATCAGCCGACCGCCGGGAGCCACACAATTGACACCTTGTTGTGGCCGTGAACATCGGATACAGCCGGGTGGGGTCAACTGGAGAGAACCTGATCATGCTTTTGAAGAACTTGTTTGGCAAGTTCCGGGGAGGATACAACAATTGTATCCATGCAGCCAAACTAGAGCGCATTAAAGGGCCATAAGTTTTGAAGAGTTGGCGAGTGATTGGTGGCGGTTTTGGCCAAGTTGGAGAATGTTTCCCATAATCGGAGAAAGTGGAGGCCCTGGAGGAAGCTTTGCCGGTCTCTCGTAAAATTGATGTGAGCACATGAAAGCATGCCCAGAAAAGAATACATAGTATAAAGGGAAACGAGAAAAGATCCATTGATCGATATCTTTTTCTGTATATTTATTTTCGAGTTGGTTGTTTCACTACAAGAAAACTTGCATTTAGTGGCATTAGAAAGTGTAACTTAAATAATATTATAGTAGCAATTTTATATTTAATAATATTTTTTAAAAATATCATTTGTAATGGTGTAACTAAAAGTGTAAATGTCATTAACTTACCTATATTGTGACATTAATAAAATGCAAGAAAAAATATGTTAGATAACACATTAAAATGTCACAAAAAATGCATTACATAACATGCCAAGTGCCATTAAAGAAAAATTTTAAATGGCACGCCACTATGCCACTAAAAATGTATGCAATAACATATTAAAACGTCACCATAATTCCTTTAAATGACAAAATAATTTGCCACAAAAAGTATAATAAATGACATTAAAATATCAAAAAAATAATTTTAAATGACATGCTAATGTTCCATAAAAAATGCATATAGTGATGTTAGAATAATGCAAAAAATTCCTTTAGATGACCTAATAGCATGCCGTAAAAATTAATTAAATAATATGCTAAATTAAATAGCAAAAAAGATTCTTTTGAATGACACCTTAATCTACCAACAACAGCCATATTATGAGACTCCAACATTCTCCAATTGCTCTATATAAGACTCGAACCTGCGATATTTTACTTGAAAATATATTAGTTTATTTTCAAGCTACACACCAAATGTTCATTATAAATATTCACAAATATTGTTATATTCTCGTATTTTAAAAGCATATTTTCTCAATTATTTAAATATATGCACAAAACTGTTATATTAAATAATACATTTGAAAAAGTTTGAAATATTAAATTTAGAGATAGAAAATATTCAAAAAAATAATTTATAGGTAAGAAGAAAAAATGGGCAAAAACTTATATTTTTTATACTTCTTGAAAAATATGATTAATTTAGTTGATACATTAAAATATATTTAAGTAGTTAATTTAATCAATGCATTATGATAAGATTTAAAATTCTTTATTTTATAATTATTAATAACTATATATACTTTATATATTTTTGTGTGATATTTATTTCATGTTACACCATAACTAAATTATGAGTTATATTTTTCTTCTCTTTTTTCATAAAAGAGGTAGTATTGCTAGTTAAATGCTTTTAACATATAGTTGTGTCAGTAATTTCAATAAAATTACATTTTTATAATATTTATTAATCAATTACTACTAAGTAACACTATATTATAAAACGACATTAAATTAATGCTATTAAATAATTTACGGTACTTTTTATAAATAACATCATAAATAAATATGAGCAGCATTTTTCAAAAAAAAAAACAATTAGTGGCACTATTTAAATGCCTTGTAAATATATTCATGTTGACATTTCCAATCAAATGCCACTATTTTTTTGTTACTTATTAATCAAATGCCACTCTATATTGTATTACAATGACATTTTTCAACAATTGTCACTATATTACTCTTATATGTCATTACAATATCGAATGTCACTAAATTAGTGCTACTAAATATTTCATGATATTTTTTTTAGGTGCCCCCAAAAATAAATATAAGTGACATGTTTTTAAGAAAAATTAGTGGCACTAGTTAGATGCCTTCAAATTATATTTTTGTTGGCATTTTTATCAAATGCCGCTATTTTATATGTCATTTAATAATCAAATGTCACTAAATATTTTATTATTGTGGCATTTTTTTATGACTATCATTATTTTATTTTTTACGTGTCATACACTATAAATGCCACTAATTTAGTGTCACTAAATACTTTGTGACATTTTTCTTCAAACGACATTATAACTATATATTAGTGACATTTTTCTAAAAAAAATTACTGGCACTAGTTAAATGCCTTTAAAATAAATTTATCTTGGCATTGTTAATCAAATGTCACTATTTTCTTTGTCATTTAATAATCAAATGCCATCAAATATTAAATTATAGTAGCATTTTTTATAATTATCATCATAATAACTTTTTATGTCATTATATTACAAATGTCATCATATTAGTGCCACTAAATGTGAATTTTCTTGTAGTGTTTAATTGTTCGGAAGAATACTATATATAACTGTACATGAGAAGGGGGTGAACTTAAGGAGGAGAGAAATTTAAGTGTGGTTTGTTTCTCATATCTTGACAGGAAAAGTAAGCAACCGAACAAATTTATGATGGTTTTGTCCGACTCATCCCTCCTTAGGAAGTTAGGATGACGATAATGCTCTCTTCATTTTCCTTTTACATATAATTCATTTTTTATTAGTAAAGTTTTGAATATTTTTTTACTTTTATATTAAAATATTTATTGATATGCTAATAATATTTTGCATATAATATTTTAAGTTAAAGATTAATTTTAAAAGAGAAATATTTTTAAAAAATAAACACTTGTTTTCAAACGCCTATAAAATGATACAGAATCATAGATGCAATAAATCTGAAATAAATGAATTCATGAAATGCATATTTGCAAGTGGGAAGAATTATTTTTTTCATTATATAAGTTTACTCGATTTTTGGTTTTGTCTTATAATTTATGTAATTAAAAATTTAGTTATAAGTATAAAAAAAATTGACACATTGACTTTGGTTGTTGCTGGAATTGCAAAAATTGATCGGAAATACTGACATGACACGCCAAAAGGTTGTAAAATTGGGGATTTTGCTTATGTATGACCTAAATGGTTTTCTATTGCCATGTTGGCAAAAAAAATAATTAAAAATTAAAATAATTTAAATAAATTTATATATATAAATATAAATATAAATAAATAAACTAAAATTATTTTTAAAAAATATTAAAATTTCTTCCCCACCACCCACCTATGAATGGCTGGCAAGGCCAAAGGCCACCTGGCCAGAGCTTCCAAATGATGCCTGGCAGCTCATGGTAACAGCCATGGCCGCCAAGCTTCTAGGAGCCACTTGGAAGATAGCTAACCAAGCTTCTAGGCATTGCCTGGAACCTTGCTAGGTGGCCAACGCTGCCCGGCCGGGTGCTGGGGGGATAGGTCAGTGGAGATAAGGGATTGGGGCAGTTGGTCTGGCAGTGGGGAGGACGGGTGGGATATTGGAATGTATGTATATATATATATATATTTGTTTGTACTTATGTATATAATATATATTTATATAAGTATAATATACATGTGTGTGCATAATATGTGTATGTATGTATAAACGTGTGTGTATATAGGTATGTGTAATACACATATTTATATAAATATATGTGTGTGTATATATTCATGTCAGCAAAGAGTTCTTTCAATAAGATAAAAAAATGCCACTTCAGTTGGAATGTTGCCACCTAACCAAAAATTGCCAAATTCAACAAACTTCGGAATGCAAATCAGTATTTCTAGCCAATTTTTGCAATTTCGGCTACAATCGGACCAAATGTGTTAATTTTTTCACATTTACAGGGCTAACTTTTTAATTACGTAAATTATAAGACAAAATTAAATTAGATAAATTATAGGACAAAAAAATTAATTTTTCCCTTGCAAGTATGGATGTGTTTGTGTGTTTTATGTTGTGTATATATATCTGCCAATATTGGCATATTATATATATGACCAGACATATATATATGTCCGTATGTATATATTAAAATAAGAGTGAAAAAATCAGTACCAGTCTATATTTTTTTAAATATCAGAAAAGTAAATAGTATATTTAAAATTATAATTACCAAAAAATAGTTGAAGCAATTTTGTTGGATAGATATGGGTATACGTCATTCTTATTACATATATAACCTTTTGACTGTTTGTAGAAGGGTTAAATGCAATCACACCGTCTAGTCTTTTATTCTCTTTTGATAGGAAATCTCCAAACGTTTCAATCCTCACATCCAACTTATAGTATTTCTACATTTAATAAGAGGGTATACTTGTTCTTGTATTTTAATTTCTCCAAAAAAATATATATAATATTAGTTGATTAGTTACAAACAATTAAATTAGCTTATTCAAACGAATTTGTGCGAGAAGTACTACACAGTCTACATTTATTAATCATACTCCCTACATTTCTACTTTTAGTATCTCATATTGAATCAAAAAGTATTGCTAGGGAATCAGATAAAATAAAATAAAAGCTGCGTTAATTAAGGGCCAAACAGAAAAAATCTATATTGTCAAAAGAAATACATAATCAACCTTCTCACTCCAAGAAATCTTTCTTCTCTTCTTTTAATCTCTTCAAGGTTTTCATATCTTTCCCTTGTGTCACGGGTCGCTCATTGGAGAAGCATGACGACCGTGACTCGAAGGGGTGTTTGGAGCGACAAGGCGTTGTCGACTCACCCAATAGGGCGGAAATGGCCCATGAGCAGAGACTCTTATGAGGTGCGGATTGCAAAATTATTTCTATGGCATACTCTATTAGTTATGAGGATGCTTTCCACCAAGTTTGAAGTCATTCCGTGTCCGTTTGGGCACCGAACATTAAGGGCGACCGAGAGCAGTCTTTCTGCGCGCGGGCAGCGCAAAGATGCGTGGAGCAGAGTAGCTTGGAAAAGGAATTCTGTGAAACTGTTTCATTGGAGTATTCCTTGGAGTGTGGGGAATGTCTCCACCAA
>JACGDI010001580.1:26126-38129 GCA_014898725.1 Jacaranda copaia | reverse complement strand
GCCATCACGGACAGACGGTCATTCCGCTGCAAGATAGAGTCCGTCCGTGACACCTTGGTTATGGTGTTTTCTATTTATTATCATAATATATGCGCTGTTTTTGTGCGTATGCTAGCTTTATAGCTGGTTCTTTATTTTATTTTTGTTTTCAAATAATCCATTGCATGCATTTATTGGACGTAGTTTAATATTTTAAAATTAATTTGGTATATGAATATAAATTTAATTTGATGGTGATTGTTTTTAATTACAATAAATGAAGAGCACTATTTTATTTGTTTAATTTGATTAAAATATTCAAATTTGCAGCATTTTTGTTTAATATGATTCGTTAATATTTCCATGCCCAATCTAACGTTTTGTTACAAAATTTGCTAGATGAAGGAAAATAGCATTATCCACTTCTTTGGTGATGCTTATAGCATCCATAATTTGGAAGGTCGCAGCTTTTTCATCTTTCCAAAAAATAACTAGCTATTGAAATTAAAGGACATTTTCAAGGTCCCTCATTTTTGAACAAAAAAATGGACAGGCATTAGATGGGAGGGATATCATTGTCAAAGATTGAAAAGTCCAGAAGATGATTGTCAAAAGAGAGAAATCGAGGGTGCATTTAACCCATTTAAAATGATAAAATGAATCTACCTCATTGAGGTTGCGATTCAAATTCTCTATTTCAGTATGTGTTTCATCTCCTATTAATTTTAATATATAGAATACATGCCTAGTATTTTCAATATTTTTCTCTAGAAATATTTGATTTAGATCAAATACAATTAAAGTATATATATTCAAAATAAATAGTCAAACAAAAGATGAAATATATTGTGGAATAAAAAATAAGTTCAAGGACCCATCAAAAATTGCGCTTTGGGATAAGCTAGGCAGGTCTTGAACTGAGGGGGATCCAACCCGGATTGGAAGTCCTTCAAGGAATTGCGGGGGCAGTGGCAGTGGCAGCGGCAGTATTCAAATTCGTGGCATATTAATGGTATAATCTCTGCACGGCATTGGCAACCTGTTTAATGTTTTGCTTAGCCTTATATATATGTTAATTAATGCCCTGAATTTAGGCCCAAAAATCATCTAAATGATGCTGTCGGGCGGGCAAGGTTGCATGTGCTTCTTAAAGCAGCACCACGCAATTTTCTTGGAAGGAAATAAGGCCACGTTAAATGATGTCTGGTCAAATTTATTTAAAAAAATTAATAAATTTTTATATTTTATAAGATTTTTTTAAAATTTATAAAATATTGAATTTTATTTTAAAAATAAATTCTTAAACTGTTTAGATGGAACAAAATTTTGGAGTTTATAAAATATTAATAATATCAATTTTATAATTATTATGATTAAATTTAAAGGAATTTGGTACTCCTTACTTTTTTAAAATGAACTCACAATATCCTAACATCTTGTTCTGAGAACTTATTCCAGACCAAGCACCAATAGACGTTCTAGAGCCCTAACATTATATTTTGTGAACTAATAAGTTCTTTTTCAAAAAAAATTTACCAAGCCTTTTATGATATCTTATATACTATCAAACCTCTAACTATAAGATATTTTAAATATTCTGAGGAACTTATAAGCTCATTTAAAATTTGGTTAAATTTATTTAAAAGGTCTGATGTCTCTTATATCCGATGAGGTGTTTTTAAACCTTATAAGTTGTTAGATCTATTTTAAAATAAAGCTCTTGAAGTATTTTAATAAAATTATATTTTTGAACTTCTAATATATTAGTAATGATAATATTATAATCAATGCGGTTAAAATAAAAAGAGTTTGTTAAGATTTCAAAAATAAATTAAGAACTCTTTTCTTCTTTAATAAAAAACTTATAAGATCATAGCATCTAATTAAACTCTTTTTTAAATAATTTTATTAAATATTTTATAACATCTCATATTTTGATAAGCTTATTGCTGCCCAAACACCCTATAATCTCGCATGATTGTATGGCCAAACGGCTTATTACACTGCTTGGTGTCTGAATTATAATACATGGAAGTATTATATACGATAACTGATTATGACCAGCCAAATTTCAAAATATGTTCCGAATAAAGAGGATGATTTTAAATAGGCTTAAGTCTATATCAAAATATAAAATAAAACTGCTGTATGTTGGCATTGTAAAGAACCGGGGCACGTTCACAAAAAAAGCTGATGAAAACAGAGAACCACGATGATAAGAAGATTTCGGCAAAGTTAGTATTGATCAAGAAAAAGGGTAGTGCCAAAATAAATAACGAGTAGGACATGCCGACATGGTCATATGTTGTTCATATTATAGTCTATATTATGCTATTTACATTGACCCAAAGCCCAAAAATAAGTGGGATCCTGGGGGAAAAAAATTGTCAGATGTAATAATGTATAATATTTTACCTATGAGTTAATATAATATGAAATAAAGGACTTATAATTCAAATATTTAACTTTTGGGACAATACATAATAAAAAATTGTTAAAAATTCAAATTTAAAGCAAATTATATTGTAAATACAACATCATCCTCTACAATCCAAAAGAAAAAAAATATTAAATTAGATCACATTTTTTTATTAAATTTTAAATATTCATTGGATTTAGATATGCGTTCCACTCCATCTTCAATTAGGATTCTTCATGGTCAATACCGAGCAACCTTCTTAGATTTTTGAAAGAAAGAATTTTAAAAGGTTTAGTAAATATAGCGATCAATTGCACTTCACTTCAACAGGACTCCAAATAAATTGTTCCATCATTATATTATAGAGATCTTATAAGAAATAAACTTCACGCTGATAATCTTGCTTTCTTTCGTGCAACACAAGAATTTTGGAGAGTTTAATTGCTATATTATTGTCACCGAAAATTGTAGTAGCTACTAGCTAGTTCTTACTTGAGCGGCACCCCCTCGACAGTCCTCCTCAGCCTAATAGCTTCAACCAGCGTAAGCTGTTGCAACAAAAAATTGAAATTTTGTAATTGACAAAGTGAGAGTTGATTGTTTCTTGGAAGACCAAGAAATGGCACATGTTCCAAACATCAAGCATAACCCAAAGTGCTTCTCTTATAATCTTGATTTCCTATATAACCACTGCCAATAAATCCACAAATTTTACTCTTCACCTTTGTTGTAGAACAACCCAAAATCTCTAGTTACTTGCAAATAGTAAAAATTCTCTTAGCAGCCGGCAAATGCATTTCAATTGGAATCTCCATACGTCTATTTATAAAATTAATTATAAAATATATTATATCTGGCCTTGTTGCAGTTAAATAAATTTATTTGTAATGTGTAATATATATCTAACTTTTTCTCTTCGTGATAAATTCAGTTGGAGTACTTACAAGATCGCAATTCTTCATCTGAAACATGTTCAAAATTTCTCCCACATATTTCTCATGAAAAAAAATTCCATTACCAAATTGCACCACTTCTCTTCCACAAAAGTAATACATCATACCAACTCGAGTACTACAGAATGAAAGCCTTCATTTAAATAAGAATAGGAAGACTTACTTCACTCCTGTTGTTACTGCAACCTATATCCACATATTAAGTATGTGACTCAAGTTCCTTTTCAGCATGAACTACCATCAATAAAGTTTCTGCATCATTCTTCTCAACCAAAGTTGACTTTTCTCCCTTCGCTTTATGATTAGGCAATCTAGTATAACATTCAAAACGATACTGACCAAATTTATGACACTTAAAGCACTCTACCTTAGGTTTATCAACACCTTGTCCTCTTCCTTTGTCTTGAATTTGGTAACTATTGACTTCCTCTTACCATTTATATTGGCTCAATCTCCTCTTCCTCTTCCTTTACCTCTACCTCTACTTCTACCCCTTCCTCTAGAATTTGAGAAACGAATATCAATATAAGCCTTTATAGCTTGCTCTTTTGTAGTTAAACTTCTGTTGATCTTTTGTTCTTGGACTAGCAAGGAGCACCTGAATTCATCAAGAGACATTGCATTTATATCTTTCCACTTTTCAATTGAGAAAATAACACAATCAAACTTTGGTGTTGGGGAACATTATATCTTCTCACTAATGAGAGCATCTTCATCTTCTCGCCATGAAATCACAATTTTTTGCTTATCCTTGTGGTTCTAGCACAATAAATGGTTATAAATTCTCCGTTCTTCATCTACAAAGTCTCAAAATCCTTTTGCAAAGCATGAAGCTATGCACACTTCCCTCTAGCAAAGCCCTAATATATCTTTTTCATGGAATCTCAAATATTCTTGGAAGTTTCTTCACAAAAACTTGTTTTAAGATGGGATGATCAATTAGCTGAACGAGATAATTTTTTGTCTTCAAACCTTTGAGTTTTCTCACTTCCAACTATGTTCTCTATGCGTCAAGCAAGATTCTACCTTCACTGGCTCGTCAATTCCAAATTCAATGTGATATGGGATAAACAACTAGGCTTTTAATCAAAGCCCACTCTTATTTCTTGAAGGTAAATACATATAGGCCATAAATTGATGCCCATATTTATTCATTGATGCTATAAAATCCTAGAGAATCAGATTCTAATAATTTGAAGATATCTAAGTTCAGTCAAACTCTACAACTCTTCATTATAAATATCTCATTTTGTAATATGAAAAGGGATCTCTGTCTTTGAATTCTCCACAATTTCTCTACAGATTTTCTTCTTCTATCAAATACTGACTTGAGCATTAGAGGATTTTCGCTAGGGAATACATCAGGGTCCTTAAGGATTTGTTGTTGAGCATAGGATTCGAATTGAAACAAATACCAAGAGACATTCGAGTCCAAATCAAGAGTGAATTTTCCTATATCCACACCACTTGGCGTCATCTATGGGAAACCACTTTTGATCACCTAAATTTTTCAAATGGAAGAAGGTATGAAAGAGATATCAATGAAGGAGATGATAGCACAACCCTATCCACAGAATCATCCCTTACCTAATCCTACTCTACTCCAACCATCGGCAAGGGCAAGTAGCGTTGTACCATCAGGAGAGCAAGCAAGTGAACTTATTATGTAGGTAACTGCTACCCAATTTAATGACATGATGACAAATTGGTGGAAAAAGATAGTGGGTGATATGCAAAAACAGTCCTTGTTACCACCTATCGTAGCACCTCAATTAGCACCTAACCAAGAGATAAGAGACATACCCCAACCTATATTACCAAAGCAATTGTTCATGTCAACAAGAGCAGGAGAGGCCAAGCAGAAAACTAACCTCGCACACGAGGTGGCAATTCTAAAGAGGTGGAATCCTAAATGCCTATTGGAAGACCACAAAATTCTGATAGGAGCGAGTTATCCCAAGAAAGATTGTTACCCTATAGGGCATAGAGAACGAAAGTGCAGGAGTTGAGTAGCCAAGTAAAGGAGCTTGGTCGAAAGACGGATGAGACGAAGAAAACAGCTAGAGAGTGGTCAACTGCAGAGAAAGAGATCCTTATTTTATGAAGAAATATTGGCAGAAACCCTACCTTTTGGGTTTAACATCACAAATTTACCTAGATATGATGGCAATAAAGACCCTTGAGAGCACATGACAGCCTTTGAGAATATCATGTAATTGTAGGGATTGTCGAATATAATTAATAGCAAGATTTTCATCACCACCCTTAGTGGGAGAGCACAAGAATGGTTCACCAACCTACCAGAAGGGCCAATTAAATGTTATGAGTAGTTAAGTAAGAAATTCCTATTCCACTTTGCCAGTAAAAAAAGGACAAAAAGATCTACTGCTTATTTATTCACTATACAACTAGAAGAGAATGAAAGCTTTCAAGCTTTCATTAATTGGTTCAATGATGAAGTATTAGAGGTTCCAGACTTAAGGTTGGATATGATGGTGAGTATTTTAATTAGTGGGCTAAAAAAAGAACCCCTAGGATTTGCTTTGGCTAAGGACACTCTAGCAGATATAGAGCAGTTGATAGAAAGAGATAAGAGGTATATACATAGAAAGGAGAAGGATTGAATGAAAGACGAAAAGTGGAATAAAAATGCACCCCAAGAACAGATAAAAACAAAGATTAGAGAAGAAATAGGAAGGTGTCTAATTGAAAAGGAGATAAAGCGATCTCCAGTTGGAAACTTCAAACATTATGCGTATTTGATAACCTCTCAAGCTAGAGCGCTTATGGAAATTGAGCACCAAGACATAGTAAATTAGCCACGAAATATGAGGTTGATTCTTGGGAAAAAATACCTAAACAAATACAACAAATTTCAAGGACAAGGATCATGACACGAAAGATTATTACTAGCTGAAGGATGAGATACAAAAGCTAATAAAGATAGGATACTCCAAAGAATTCATTAAGAGCAAAGTGGATGAATTGCCATACTATCATAAGTCACAATCTAGGTCACAAAGTTCAGATCATTTTAAGTAGAATAGGGGGAAAAAACTTGAAGGAGAAAAGAAGTGCAAAGAACTTACTAAGGAGCTTGAACGTGACAATCAGCCCAAAAGATGGGTCATTAATATGATAGCAAAAAGACTAGCTATGAGGGACTGTTCAGGCTCAAGGAAAAGATATGAGCATAAGGCAGGATAAGTTCCATACAGTCAGGTGCTAGCTGTCAGTCAAGCAAATGAGAGCATCATTTTTGAAACAAAGGATGATGATAGAGAATGTATGCCTCAAAATGACCCTGTGGTTATAACCATGGATGTGGCAAACTTTATAGTGCAGAAGGTATTGACGGATAATGGGAGTTTAGCAAATATTATTTTTTAGATGTATTGAGAATGATGGAATTCGACGAAAAAATGGTAAAACCAATTAACACTTTATTATTAGGTTTTGCAGGATTAGAGATCATGCCATTAGAAATAGTAGACATACCTACTTCACTTGGAGTTGAACCTTGTAAGAAGACTTTCATGATCAAATATTTGGTTGTTGATGCTCCTTTCATTTATAACATAATACTAGATAGGCCAAGATTGAATTTTTTTAGACCTATAGTTTCTACATATCACCTAAAATTTAAGTTTCTTACTAAGTTCGGAAAAGTTGAAATCAAAGGGAACCAGAATGTCGCTAGGGAGTGCTATAATTTCTCTTAAGAGAAAAGAAAGGAAAAAGTTAAAAGCAGATAGCAAACCAACCCCAAGGCCAAAAAGTGAGCAAAGAGTTGAGTTGAAGGAAGAAATTGACAAGAAATAGAAGTTTGAGATAATGGAACCTTCACAGTATAAATTAATTATGTTATGGCCAGGAAACCCTAACAAGACTACGAGGATAGGTGCACAAATGCCCCAATATCTAGAATTGAACTTGATTGTGTGCCTACAGTAGAATGCTAATTTGTTGCATGGAGTCCGAGTGACTTTGATGGCATTGATCCAAGTAATGTTGACCTAAAGGCTAGGCCTATAAGACAGAAAAAGAGAAGCTTTTGAGTTGAGAGAAATCAAGTGATTGAGCAGAAGGTAAAAAAGTTGTTAGATGTAGGGTACATAGTGGAAGTTTAATAAACGGATTGACTATCTAATGTAGTGGTGGTCCTAAGATGGAAGCAAAATGGCACATGCGCACTGATTTCATTGATTTGAATAAGGCATATCTGAAGGATTCCTACCCCCTTCTCATATTGATTGCTTGGTAGACTTTACTATAGGTTGTGCACTATTCACATGATGAATGCTTATCAAGGTTATCATCATATCTTTATGGTCAAAGAATATTGTCTTAAAACATCATTTATAACTGAAAAGGGAATTTATTGTTATAAAGTAATACCTTTTGGATTGAAAAATACAGGTGCTACCTACCAGAGGTTGGTGAACAGAATGTTCAAGGATTAGATATGAAAAACTATGGAAGCCTATGTAGATTATATGCTAGTCAAAAATGTGGTAAAAGAGCAACATAATATGGACTTGGAGAAGGCCTTTGCTATGATAAGACAATATGGAATGAAGTTGAACCCAACAAAGTGCACCTTTGGGATAAAAAGTAGAAAATTTCTTAAATTTTTAGTAACCGAACAAGGTATAGAGACAAACCAAAGAAGATTGAGGCCATAATGAAGATGCTTTCACCTAGTTTAGTAAAAGATGTTCAGAAGTTGGTAGGGAAGATGGTAGCACTAATTCGCTTCATCTCAAGATCAGTCAATAAAATAGTTCCTTTCTTTAAAATTTTAAAAAATGCTATAGCGTTTGAGTGGACGAAAGAATGTGAACAAGCATTTCAAGCCCTAAAGAGCTACTTGGCTAATCCACCTTTACTCGCCAAGCATATGGATGGAGAACCTTTATACTTGTACTTAGCCACTTCAGATGTTGTAGTGAGCTCAATTCTAGTAAAGATTGAGGATAGGGAACACAAGCTAATATATTACGTTAGCAATGTTCTATAAGGTACTGAGAAGAACTATTCTAAAATAGAGAAGTTAGCATGCGCCTTGGTCACGACTACATGAAAGCTCAGACCTTATTTTCAGTCTTATCAAATAATAGTTTTCACCAACTACCCTTTAAAGATGATGCTCGCCAAGCAAGATGTGTTTGGCAAAATGGTTAAATGGGCAATGGAGCTGAGAGAGTTCACTATTGACTGTCAAGCAAAAGCATCTATTCAAGCTCAAGTACTCATAGATTTTGTGGCAGAGTTGAACCCATGAAAAGCTATACAAAAACAAAAGAACTAAATATAGATGTTACATGTAGATAGATCCTCTACTTCAAAAGGATGTGGAGCATGGATATTTCTGCAAGGATCGGGAGGAGTAGAATTGGAAATTGCATTGAAGTTCAACTTTGAAGTTACGAGCAATAAGGTAGTACATGAGGCTTTAATAGTAGGAATGAAAGTAGTGTAAGAAGAACAAGCTGAAAAGGTAATAGCATACACAGACTCGCAACTAGTGGCGAATCAATTCGAAGGCATTTATGAGGCTAGAGAAGAGATTGTGGTGAAAAACCTAAAAATTGTGAAGGAGTTGGTTAGAAAGTTTGAAAGTTTCAATCTTCATCAGATTCCTAGAAAGGAGAATGAGCGAGCAGACGCATTACCTATATTTGCAAGTTCAGTTGAAGGACTCACTTCTAGCCAGATTATGCTTAAGGTTTCTAATGAATGAGGAATTAAGCTGAACAATGAAGGTGCAATTGGAGTTATGCAACTAACAAAGGAAGAACCAATTCAGAAAAATGAATTATTGAAATATTTGACAAAATGGGAGCTTCCTAGTGACCTATTAACACAAGCCAAGATCCGAGCTCGAGCACCAAAGTTTACTATTGTGGTTGCATAGTTATACAAAAGGTCTATCGAAGGGCCTTTGCTAAAGTGCTTAACACCTGGCTAGATAGAATTTGTTATGAGAGAAGTCTATGAAGGAAGTTGTGATAATCACCTAGCCAGAAGATCTCTCACACAGAAAATACTAACGCAAGGTTTCTTTTGGCCTATTTTAGCTCAAGATGCACTACAATTTTCAAGAAAATGCAAGGAGTGCTAACTGCATGCACTACAACAAATTACAGTTCTATTAACGAATAATTTCGTTACCATAACACTGAAATTCATTATCCAAAATATTGGTAACGAATTTTTTGTTACTGAAGTTTCATACCTTAAAGCATGTCGCAAAAAGTCTTATTAACGAAATTTATGGTTCATTATGAATGATGACCTTATGGTGATGAAATGTATCATCACAAAAGGTTTCATATTACTAACAAAATAATGTTAGTTACAATAAATTTCTATAGCGTAACGAAATACCTTGTCACCAAAGTATTGGCAGTTTTGTCACCTTTTATTTTTTGTTACCAATGCATATTATAATAATATTATTTATTTAATTAAGTATAGTTACTAATTATTTATGTAACAAAATATTTGATTACAAATAGTTAAATAATATTTTAATTCAAAAATAAGCATTTCGTTATTAATGAAATAAATAACTAAGAGTTTCGTTACAAAAGAATTTAAAAAGTTTTATTACATTTTGCACCTGGTCCAACCCGCCCGTCTGCCTACGCACCTGGCCCACCTCGCTTGCTCGCATGCACCTGACCCACTGGTGGATAGGCCCAACATTAACCCGCTAACATTACATGCACCAGACCCACCCTGGCCACGCGCATGCACCTGGCTCACTTGGTGGGTGGACCCAACATTAACTAGGTCCAAAGATTTTTGGGCTAGAAGGACCAACATTAACTCAAAACAACACATGCCCGCGCCTGAAAGAATGAGCTTACCAACTTGGCTACAGCAAATGTTTGTTAATATTAGATACGTGCATAATACTTATACTTATTAAGCTTAGCTTAGCTCGTTTAACTGACGAACTCGAATTGTTTGCGAATCGTTTCGTCTCATTTATACCCTTAGTTCTTAATGTAAATAAAATAAAATTATAAAAAATATTAATCGAAAGAGTAAAAGGTGTGAATTTTTTTACACTATTAAAAATAATTTTTGAAAATTAATGATATGACATAATTAGTTTATTAGAATATTTTAAAATAATATTATTATTTTTAAAAATAAAATTGTAATTGTCATTTGAATAAATAAAATAAGAGTATCAAATAGTGAACTAAAAGAAATAAACAAAAAGTTTTGGATAATTATATAACATAACTACATGCAGCAAAGAAATTTTATCACATATATGTGTACATAAATTATTAGGTAAAGGAGTAATATTTTTGCATTGTAAGTTTTGGGTAAAGAAAATACTATAATAATTCATTTCATTAATCAAAATATATAATATTAACAGACAAATAGAAATATAGACTAGGTGGGTGTTTGGCTAAGTTTGTATTGAAATAATATTATAAGAATTTTTTAAGTTTATAAAAATATCAAATTTTATCTTTTAAAATAAGCCTTGCAATATACAAATAAAATAAAAACTTAAAATTCATACGATTTATTGCATGAATATATTTAAATTTTAAAAATAAGTTAATACCTCTTTACATTTTGTAGAAAAACTTATAATATAAAACACTTTATTTTAGAAATTTATAAAAAAATATTTATCAAAAATAATTGGCATTACATATATATATTAAAAAATTATGGACAAAACCTTTTAAAGTAAAAAACAAAAGGCAATCTAATAAACGAAAAAAAACAATTTTATTAATTGTGGCGGTTTAGAAAAACTAATGCAAGTTATTTATTTAGTGGCAGTTACACTAACCGCTGCCATTTATTATGAATTCCACGGCAGTTTGAAAAAATTGCCACTTAGTCATCATCGAATTAATATTTTGCTACGGTTGAGACAAACCGTCACAAAATATATGCTACGATTAACTATTTTCTTGTGGTGTGTATATATATACATACTATATATGTACATAAGTATGAATAAAAATATGATATTATATATATTTTTATAAATATTAAATATTATTTAATTTGGAATGAATAAATAGAAAAAATAGATAAAAATAAAAGTAATTTAAATTTTATTGATAAATTTATATATGTATATTATATATATGTGAATGAGTATAAATAGAAAAAATAAGTATACATGTATGAATAATTAGAAAGAAAAAAGAAAAAAGTAAAAATTATTTAAAATTTTATAGATAAATTTATATTATATATGTATAAAATGAGAATATATTAGCCAATAAGAAATGAGAAACAATGACAGATTTATATATATGTATGAAATGAGAAATATATGAAATAATGGAAGAAGAGAGAAATGAGAATAAAAAGAAAAGAAAAGAATGAAAAAAATAAAATAAAATAAAATATGATAGTAAAAAGTTATTCAAATTGAACTGTAAATAATTAAGGGTAACTTGGTCTTTTTATATTAAAATTATGTTAAATGGGCAAATAATGTGGATGGGAAGGCGGTGTGTTATTTTGTATTTTTTTTTTCACATGAGGATTGGATGCTTATTTCACAAATTATAGGGGGGTAAATTGCAACCAGCCTAATAAAATTCTTACCATTTCAATGGAGCTCTTACTTTTCTTTTCTTTTTTTTTTTTTTTTTT
>JACGDI010001580.1:0-12983 GCA_014898725.1 Jacaranda copaia | reverse complement strand
TGACAGCCTGCCCCCGTACGCTTCGTATCCTACACGCTTCATATTCTGTGCACTGATAGCCATATTAAATACAAATAAATCACCTAAAACCCTAGTTGGTATTTCAAAAACCCGGGTCAGAATTTCAAAAATCCTGGTCGAGCATATTAAAGGCTATGGTTGAATATAAACTCTCTGCCCCTTCTCATCAACAGGCTCGATCAGAACTGAGAGTTGGGGAGACTCTTGATATAAAATAGCCCAATAGGCCCAACAGGCCCAGCATCAAACAAGACAGCCCAAAAGGCCCAAAGATGGAATTTGTTTGGTCGATCAGTATCGACCTCACTTGGGAGTGTCTATGGTAAACTCGTATCGACTTGAAGACTACTCCGATAATTCAAGCATTAGGTCTGGTCGATATTGATCGACCTCCAACGTTCACTCGAATCCCCACCGAGCATGTTGATCTGATGGGTCGAGCCAACTCCGTTGACACGTGGCAGTCGTGCAACTACTGCCAACAACTCTAACAACTTTGACAATCCTGCCAACAACTTTGACAGTCACGTGCCCCTGCTGGCATGGTTATTCTGAAAAATAGGAGATTTAGCCACCTAGCACAGTATCAAAATCTGGACACGAAATGACTTTCAACCCCCTGGTATGGGAAAAAACTAGTACACCTGATAAGAGTACTTAGGTAAAATCATACCCACATAAAGCTATAAATACTGTAGGCCCAACTACGCTCAAGGTAATACCATTTATTATACACCTTACATTCTTTATATTCTCTCGACCAGAACTAACTTGAGCGTCGGAGTGACTTAGCCGAGGGCACCTCGCTAGTTTAACGTGTGTTTTGATTGCAGATCTCAAGCCTAGAACAATACACTACCCTCATTTTTCTCTACAAGCTGCTTCAAGCAACATCACCTGGGTTTTATAATTTTTCCATTGCTATTGAATTAAATTGCTTTTAATTATAAAATTAAAATATATGCACAGATTGCGGTTTCTTACTTCAACTTTATTGGGAGGTACATATCTATAGCTAATTACTATTGAATGTCATAACTGAAGTTGAACCTATGTGCAAATATGACTAATATGCTCTTACAATAGATATGTATATTAGTGTTAGCCCGAAACATGCGCCAATCATATTTAAAAAAATATAGTTGTGGATTACCTAACTGGTGTCAACCAGTTGGGTATTTATAGTTCCACATAATGCATACAAGTAAAAATTGCTTCCCACAGTATTCTTTTTTATTGTAGTGTGAGTTATTTGAGAAGACATATAAGCAAATATTGTGTTCTTTGCTTACATCACTCAATATGTTATTTTGTTATGCTTTCATATGTAACCTTTGGTTGGGAATTGAGATATTTATCATACTCTTTACCTTTTTTTTTCTCCCAATAGTGCAATAGAACTAAAGTCTACGCTGCAATGCCCATGTGGTAGGGAAATGATGGTGCTACATCAATCGCACACTTCTAAGAACCTGGAAGATGGTTCTATAAGTGTCCAAAGGGAGCAAATCACATCGGTAACTTCCTTTAGTGAGATGTGTATCAAGGGATGACGTCACCACCATCATCCATCATGCATGGTTCATATAATCTAACTACTGGTGCTTTTGATTTGAGTTGTTCTATTCATAATCCGCCATCTTATAAGTGCACCAACTCCCCAAATGGTGGGTGTTTGGACGATGAAAAACACATGGAAAGTTCGAATACCATGCATTCCATTCATACTTGAAAGCAGGTGATAAGTGGTCCTCTTACCCCCTCAAGTGACATTATGAAACATGCATTTGTGTTGGTTGTGCCCTTGTTGTCATTATTGCAATCGTTGGGATGTTAATAGGTTTGGCAATTGGAAAGCTTGTTTTCTAGTTACATTAATTAGCATATTTTGATGATTAGTTATATAGTTGTGAGCAAATTTGTATGGTTTTTGTACATAGAGGCAGCAACTTTTTGTATTTTATAGCCCAGTAATACATTTTGTGCCCTTCGTTTCCTACTTTAACGGGTTATGTGAGTAATGCATTTTTTGATAAAGTTGTCATGTGTAATATCTGACAAGTATTAGGTTTTGTATTATGCTGTGATCATTGCTTTGGTGTAAAAAAAAGGCAGGAAGAGGTGATTTTCTAGTAGAAAGTTTGTATGCAAACTGGGTGTGTATATATTAATTAAAATCATCCCGCTGTGGATCTACTTGATTGGCTGAAAGTTGATTTCGGTTGGCATTTCAAAATACTTGCCTTCATCAGATACCCATTTTGTACTCAATTTTATAGATTCTCGAAGATTGTCAAATATGCATGGATCATGGAGAAACAAGGCAACTACAGATTCTGCTATGCTTATATATGACCTAGAGTAGATGGTGTATAGTGTAAAGTTCATTTTAGTTCTACCTTAGTTAAACTTACGAGATTTTCACATACTTAATTGCCAATACTTTGGTTTCTGTATTTATTCTTGCCCCCTGTCGATCAATTACTTCACAAATATGCATTTGAAGCAAGAGAAATACTGTATTGTAGTCTTCATTATTATTTATATTATTATTATTATTACGTTTATAATTATTTAAATATTATTATTATTATTAATTTTAGTACTACGTTTATAATGAATATTATTATTATTAATTTTTGTACTTTGTAGAATATTATTACGTTTATAATGATTTGAATGTTGTTGTTGTTGTTACTGCTACTACTACTCAAGAGCCAAATCCCATTCCGTGAGTGATCATCCATTCCTCACCCCATTATAGGCATAGTTTCAGCAAGCTAATGTCTCCCAAAATTATGTACATCATGTGTCTCCTTAGCAGTGTTGTCTCAATTCCCATACTACTGAAGCAAACTGCCCATGCAGCAAAAGTAACTTAAAAGCATGTCATACTAATCGATATTCCCATTATGATGGTTTTCATTGGAAGTTGTAGCAAAATTCAGGAGCTATGCGACTTGCCCTTGCAGGCGTGATTCTTCCCTTTGTTTTTTTGTTGTATGCCTACCGCTCTAGTCATTTACAAACATAGGTGTCTACAATGAAAAGTTCCACACAATCGTTTATATACATGGAAGCCAGGCGGGAAAACATAAGCATTGTAAGGACCTATTTTTCCTCTCAAACACACACACACACACACATCCAACCGAAGCTTCACAGTCAAGTGGCATGGCTCCATGCCACCCCCAATGTCAAGAACAAATCTTCTATGCTCCCCAATGGATAGAGGAAATTGACAGGGAATTTATCTCCCAACTGGCAAAATTTGCTCGATTGGATGGAAGATACCTCAATCAAACTGATGTCGTTGTTATTCAATCATTTTTAAACTCGGTTAATATTAAGTTCATGATCAACTTGACTCACGCAAATGCAAGCATGCGTTTCAAATATCTACATCGAAGACATACTGTATTTGGTTTTCTGATTTTGTTAGACCCAATTCACTATAATGAGGAAAATAATTTTGTGGTAGTTGAACCATACATATGGGACCTCATCACAATGGAAATTATTTTAATTACTTTGTTGTCTATTATTAAATCATAGGTTTATATATTATGTTGCCCGCCTAGTTAATTGTTTATTTTTGTAGAAATATCCACTATCTGATGCTTATATGATAAAAGGAGAAGCTCAATGGTCATGCCTATGTGAGATCTTAGGCCCTCCCGAAGATATAAATTTATTTCTAGAAATCAACATCATTCAAATTTTGAATGATAGCACATATGATCTAATTAAGCCTGTGGTCACAAACTCGGTTGTGACTATTGCTGCACATGCACCACCTGTAGTGAGTGCTTTGGATTCATCTTTCTAGAATATATTATACCCTACTGATGGCAATGATACTACAAGTCAGAAATCAGTTAAGTTACCAACCCAGAATCCGTTTGGTACTTCGCATGTCGATCCCAACTTAGATGTGTATGATAAGATGTGGACTCAGCAAGATGAATGAAAATGGTTTAGAATTTTCCAACCATCCCCCAATGGAGGCCAAAAGAGCTCCTATGCAAGTTCCAGTACCACACCGAAGATGCGGGGTAAGAAATGAGACTCTATTGGTCCATTTTAATTAATATTGTGGTTTTTTCACAATTATGTTCTACTCTTGGTATTATCCTAAGATGAATTCTAATAGGATCCTACTATCATTTCTATTTGGTGCATATGCCCATGGAAAAATCACTTTTATGTACTCGGTACTATGTAACTGCCAGATTTTATAATGTTTGGTTAGTATGCTTCTATTAATGTTCTCGGTACATGTGTATGCTTAATTTGACTATGTTTTGAAATCATAGTCTAATTGCTTCCAAAATAACTACAGCTACACATTGAGCAATCCCTACAATCACCATCAATTAGGTGGCCAATAAAGTAGCCATTTTTTTTTATTATATTTCATATTTATAGTGAAACCAATCATAAGGCTGCTAATTTGTTTTCATAACCTAACATAATTGTAAACTATTCGATGGACGATACAAATTATTCGATCCACCAATACTCAGATCATTGCACACTTTTGAGATATTTTAATCATAATAAATAGTAAATTGAATATATATTAAACAAATGATACTTATAATTTTCCAACAAGTTATAAGCAATCCCACAGATTCCAACTGGAAATTTCTAATGTCCATTTGGTGGAAGGATACCCAATATTTGATACTCAACCATCCCTTAACCAATATCACCTAATTCGGTAGTAAAAGGGGTAGATTATCATACCTTGCATAACCTGAATTTCCTGATGTGTGTATATATATATATATATATTTAAATGGGACCATCAATACTAGCATCTAAAATTGTAATACATTATAATAGACCCATTGATACACATTAAGTGGATGCTGGCTTTCGCACTAAACTTAAATCAATAAAACCAAACACATACTGGCCAAGATGGCCACATTTTACAGCAGTAGCGGCAATGAAAAATTTTGCACTCCTAAAATTAGATTTGCAGAGTTACACCAAATCGAAGTTCAAGACAAAGTATATTGAAGGTTATGTCAACTTACAAAATAGTATTAATTGCATTATTAACATTAAACAAAGAGAAAGGCATATACTACCATTCTGCACAAGTTCCCTAACACAATTCACATGCCATGAACAAATAAAAGTCTCTAATGTCAATTAGCAGCACAAGGAAGCTAGTGTCATCTAACTAAATGTACAGCCCCCCAAACAGAATCGGTACTATGTGACCAAAAGAACCAGCATGTAGGAAGTACACAGTTAGGGTACTAAAACAAATATATACACTGACCTCATTGCAGTAAACTTATGAGAGCTAAATGCCAGAACGCAGTGTACCTGAAAGCAGCAAACTGACAAAATGAGACCGTGTCTCATTGTTCATTCCCCAAAAAAGCATCCATATCTATCTTATTGTGTGCAAAGTTATGCATTGCCTTTATCTGATCTGACTGAGATGCATAATACTTTGTAGAGCCTTAAACAATGAAGTCCTCAACGATAAGTCAAGATCTGGCGACGAAGATGCTTGGGCCTGTGAGAACTTTTCAGCGATACTCCCCATGGTGCTTTTTATGTCCTCAATAAGTGTGCCCATCATCCATTCAAGTTCAACACCACTTTGGTCGCTCCTTTTTTGTTTCCCCGATGAAAATGCCTTTTTTTTAACTAGAACCCAATGTCGGAGTCATAGATACGGCATCAATGTTAGGACTAGTCCTCAAAGGAAAAACATTAGGTGATTCTCCACTCTTATCTCCATCCTCTGCATGAAGTTGTAACCCATGCAATAACTCATGTACAATATCAGCAACATCAAAGGCTTACTCTCCGGTAGCCCTATCCTTCCCAAAGATCTCCACTCAACTGTCATACCTAGGGTAGGTTTCCCACTAAGCTTGGCTGCATCAGGGTTCACCTGCAAAAAATATAAATAGGCTTTGTTATGCATATTTTGGTCAATACTTAGATAGTCATATCATAATTATGACAATGAAATGTATTTTATATCTTAACGTAATCCACCTAGACTGCCTCCACCTCTACGATAATCATATGTGATGTGGAATACACGCTCACGCCACCGCTACCACTACACTCAATTATGCCTTGTAAAGTTGCATATGTTTTTTTCCACACTTGAAACTTTGATTTGATATGTTTGATGCGGATGCCATAGGCTAGGAATTTCTGTGCCAGCATTTTCTCCAACCTAATCGTGTTACTGTCTCTAAAAGACCTGTTGCATCTCCAACCACCAGCACGTAGGTTTTTCAGTACATGTATCAACTCCTTATTTTCTTGATTTGTACAATAACGTCATAGGGCAGTTGGTGCTTTCTCCGACCTATCTATGCTATGAGATGAGCGCCCAGATTATGCCATGACCTGTCATTTACAATCAAATTTGCATTAAAGGTAACTTCAACATATTAGTTTAACATTTAAGTAAGTAAAACTAATTAAAACATTTAGCTACACTGTAACTGAGAAATAATCATGACACAGATCATATGTGCACATTCAAAGCAAAACATACAAATGCCAAAGCATACCTATGATCAGAAGCCCTATATTATATTTTAAAATAATAATATTAAACGTCACAGTACGGCAAGCAAATAGTAGCAAACTATATTTTAGCATTTATGATAAAGCATTCACTATATAACTACAACTACATCATTAATAGGAAGTACATAGTAATGTCCTACTACAAGTGTCTACATTAACTTAGTTTTTAGTTACAAACATCTAGCGCCCGTCTCTATGATTGCCACATATTGCTTGCCAACTGATCAAGCCAATTACTCCACTTGAAAGAACTCTCAATCATCTCAATATGGCCGACATCTATTTGGTCATCAATCCTTTTTGTCCCCCCTTGTACAATTTTCTCCAAAGGATCAACATATATCTATGTGCGAATGTAATTGTGTAGCAATGCACAGGCTAATATTGTCATGTTCTGTGTCTTAATTGGATAGTATGTGGTGCTTCTTAGCACAGCCCAATGCCCCTTCAGCAGTCCAAAAGCCCTTTCAATGATGTTGCGTGCCCTAGCATGTTTCATATTGAAATGTTCGCATGGGTTATATGGTGCCAGTACTCTATTATTCCAATCGTCAAGGTGGTACCTGACCCCATGATATGGGGTAACGAAACCATCACAATTAGTGTAGCCAGTATCACATAGGTAGTACTTGTCTAGAAAAGCATGATTGCATAGGTTAGATAATATCGAAGCCATTCAAACAATAATATGGAAATAACTTAATGCGTGTTACAATAAAACGGTTGAAATATAAATTGAAATAATCTTACCAACTGGGACTCTCAGTCCATTAGCTTTGTTAACAGTTGAGCGAAACACCCTGCTATCTGCGGCTGAGCCCTCCCATCCGACAAGTACATAAATAAAATTCAAGTCGCGATTGCATAAACCAAGGACATTTACAGCTATGTCACCCTTCCTAGACCTGTACTTTATTTTTTCACTAGTTGGGACACATACCAAGATATAGATGTCGTAAAGGGTGCCAAGACAACCCTACATGATATAAATGTCAAGTTAGTTTAAATAGAGGTAAATTAACATGCAACAATCAAACGTGTCATTCATGGATTTAAACAAACCTTGAAGCATCTCCATGTTTCATTTATGCAGCCGTCATCAATGGATGAGGATTGACAAGGAGTCATAGACTAATCTTTATAACAGCTTTAACATATTCTTTGAAATACTTGCTAATTATGTGATCGAATCTTTTAAAATCATGTTTCACAATCATATTTTTCTTATGATGTGTCAAAATGGATAAAAAAGTGGCAACTTTTTCTAGAATCCCTACAAATTTTTCATGTCAAAGCCCACCCACATTCTCAAGCAAATAACAAAGCCTCCAAAATGCATTCTTATCCATACGCAAGTTATCTATACACGCTTGATCACTTATTTCCACGATCTCTCTCAAGTGTTTTAGCTGATCGAAAATCTTAGATATCACGCTCCACTTCCTATGCATCATAGTACGCATACCCCTCACACCCCCACAATGTAAAACATAAGTACGATAAAGCAATAGAATACAAAGAATCCTTCATACAAGAAAAATATAAATCCATATAAAAGTATGGATTTTTGTATTCAAATGCATGCCAATACCCTACAACAAATCCAAAAGGAAAGATACCACAGGTGATTACAAGTGTTGGTTTGCTAACTTAGATAGGCATACAATTTTTGAACAATACCATCAAATAGGAAAAATTAGATGCTTTATGAAACAAACATTGGCGTTTTGCCCCTCAAACATATGCATACTAAGACATAAGGAAGGACATATGAATTATTGCCAAACCAATTTGAGAAAAACATGCTTCTGGAGTTGAAAAACTGTAACTATAGATAGCGTGCTTAAATCACATATTGTATAGGCAAGAACTAATTCAAGAACCCATTGTTAATTAAGTTTATACCTAATGTCAATGGTAAATGGTTGGAGGTTAATTATAGTGTTATAGATATAAATCCATTAACTTCGGCATTCACGTGTAGTCCACAGAAATTTACAAAATGTGACCCCATTATGCTGATGCTTATTTACTTTAAACATACAAGAGTACCAATAGTCTAATCCCCATTGTGTTGTTCATACTTCAACCAATAGGATAAATTAAAACTTTCCTAAACATGTGAGTTGGTCGATCCAGAATAAAATTCATGTGGGGAATTACAAAATCATACATGATTCTGTGGGGAATAAACCATATCAGTTAATTGACTTTACCACAAACTTGAAACCAATTGGACGTGCTTCCAAAATGGGGGATTTCAGGTAACAGCACAAAAGTTACAAGGCAAATCAAATCCCAAAAATAGAGCCCCAAGCAATAGTTGAGAGAACATGCTACAACAAGCTCGAAGAGAGTCACAAATAATAACCCACACCTGATATTTTGATAAATATCCAAATCTTTGTTCCTCTATCCACCAAGCACAAATGAGCTATGACACATTAACCTGGGACCATGACGGAACCAACAATCACATTACCCACAAATGATTCGGCCGATATAAACAATAAACAAAAAAAAGGGAAAGCAAAGAATGAAAATTGGTAGAGACACAAGAGAGAATGGAATGGGGACATGACCCCACTACATTTTTAACACTTTGGTCCATAATGCTAGGCAGCATATACTGATTTGTCAAGGTATTTTGAACATTACTTGCGCTAGGGCTGCCTTCTATTTTGGAGATGAGAAACAACGATCTACCCAGATTATGTTCAAAAATAGGGATGTGGATTTCAAAATTGGATGACATGAGGACAATTTTGTAAAATGCCCAACATTAAATGAGGATAAAATTGACATTGCTTCCCTTCACATATCAATTACTCCACCCGCTATTGAGCAATCGCTGTTTCCTACCCGCTACTGCATTAGCATGCAATAGCGTGCATAGTAGTTAGCCGTCCATTCAATCGTGGACGGCCCACAAATGCTATATTATGTATCAAATGAGAGATTATTTGAGTTGCAAAGTTCAATCCCCCCTCCCCCAATCCATGATATCAAACGAGCCCTAGGAGAATTATTGAAGCCCAATTAATGAAAAGGAAGTTGGTAACACCCAATTAATGAATTCTTCAAATTATGAAGTTCAATTTGTCAATTCACTCAAATATTAGTTAAGTCCCATTAGTAAAAAAAAATAAGCTAGTCAACCCAAAGCAGTCAATTATTTGAACTAATGTGAAGCCCAAATAATAAAAAATAAGCTCAATTCCTTAAAGAAAGCCCGATTCATCATTTACATCACTTCAAATTTGTTCGAAACCAACTCTTAAATTGAAGCCTAATTCACCACTTAATTTACTATAAATTTGGTCCAATCTATTTCATAAATGAAAATTCCCAATTCATTGAATAATTCACAAAAAAGTTAAAGCCCACTGTTGTAAAGAAATTGGCCCAACTATTGGATTATTCATTTCAAATTTCTTCAACCTCAATCTTTAAAATAAACCTCAATTCAGTAATAATTTACTAAAAAATTGGTTAAGCCCAATTAACAAATTCTTTACATTATTGTGAAATCCATTTCTTGAACAAAAGCCCAACCTACAAGTTTTAGTAAAAACTTGATTAAATATTCATTTATAATTAGTAACGAAATCATCATTGCCATATGTGTACAATTGATATTTGGAGGGAAGTTAATTAAAGTTTAGTAACTAAAAATTTTGTTACAATATATTTTATTCATAACAAATATTTTGTTGTTACAAAAGATACCAAATTTTATTGCAAATATATCTTTTTATATGACGGAAAATGTTATATGTAACAAAATAACATTTTCTATAACGAATTATTATTTGGTTACAAACATAACAAATTTAAGGTAACAAAATTTGAGTAAAAGATAACAAAACTTTTACTTTGTTACTCAAGAAAATGTTATTTGTAACGAAAAAATCAATTTTGTTACAACAAATCTAACAAATATAACGAATTTTACCTTTGTTGTCAAAATTTTTGTTGCACGAAGTGTAATTTGTTGTAGTGATGCGAATTTGTCCTACTATCCTCCTACTAAAATAACCTCGGTGCAGATTTCTTTCCCATTTGATCAATGGGGGGACTTGACATATTGGGTCCTTTTCCACCATCACAGGGGCAAAGAGAATTTATAATAGTATCGATGGAGTATTTCACCAAATGGGTGGAAGCAGTGCCAATGGCAAAAAGTACTTAAAATGAGGTTTTGAAATTCATTTGAAAAATATTGTGTCTAGGTTCAGAATACCCAAAATATTTATTTCTAATAATGGAACGCAATTTCAAGGAATAAAGATAGTGGAATACTGCAAAGAGCTAAAAGTTAAATAAAACTTCACCTCAGTGGGACACCCCCCAGGTGAATGGGCAAACTAAGGTTACCAACTGAATACTTTTACAGCACTTAAAGACTAGAGTTGGAGAAGCAAACAAAAATTGGACAGAAGAGTTCCCATGTATATTATCAGCATATCATACAATTCCTGGGGTTGCTATAGGTGAAACCCCATTTTGTTTGGTATATGGAGTTGAAGTGGTGATCCAGCAGAGATTGGAATGGAAGCTTTGAGAGTGGTGCAATATGATGCTGAACAAAATAAAGAGTAAAGAAGCCTAGACTTGGAATTGTAACCAGAAGTAAGGGACCAAACTTACGTCCAGATTCTGAGGCATAAGAAAATGATAGAAAAAGTTCACAACAGGAAAGTCAAGTTTGGGTCTTTCCAAGTAGGGGACTTGGTTTTGAAGAAAATGAATGTATCAAAGCACGTGGGAAAAGAGTTTAAAAATCTTTTAATAAATTTAATCAAACAACTTTTAATTATATTGGCCTTTTTTTACAGTTAATATGAACAGCATAATTCTTCCTACAACAAATTTAATCCGAATTATGGAGTCTTAATTACAATCAAATTCTAATAAAGAAATTATTCCACTCCAGTAATTCTTACCCGATCATCAAAAGTTTTTGTAGCAATTAGCATTTATTTTTTTTCACACAATAAACCGTGTCAGCATATGAAAATCAGGTTCGAGGACAAGTACCAAAGTACTCTTCCCCCAATTTGCCGGCCAAATCTGACGTCTCATGCATTGAATTTTTCAAAAAAATCGTAATACCACTAGTTTGAAATATCCAGGGATTTGGGAATCATCAATAATATATTATTATCTCTTGGTATAATTTATTTGGAAAAAAGCGGCTATTACGCAAGGCTTCATTTTTGTTTTGAGTAGGGGAAAAGAATTGGACACAAGCTTGTGTTCTCGTGAATCGTGATGTGAACCTACGCAGTGGGAAAGGGAAAAAAAACAACCAGAAAAGAGCAAAGCAACCACCTTTGAGAGCAGAGACACAAACAAGGCATATGTGCTTGCTTACACACACACAGACACACACGGGTGTGTGTGTGTGCATAGGTACGTTGTGTTAGAGACAAAGGAAGGTCTGTGAAGATACCCCTACTGAGAGGAAAAGTTGGGCCACTTATATATACACAAATTTGTAAGGCATCTTATTTTTTTTCGGAGACATAAACCACTAAGTCCTTTAATTTGTATAGATATTGTATTCACACCACCTTGGCTAAAGCTTATTTTTGGGTTGTCACTTTTGATCCCTCATATGTCAAATACTTCAAGGTAATAAAAATAAATTTAAAAGTTATAGGTCTGCAGTTTTATTTTTATTTTTTTTCTAACACAAAATGGGTTCATCAAGATTATATGTGATTTGGTTCATGACTCGGTTAATTTACCACATTAGTAATTTGACAATTTTGATTCCAAAAGATATTTACTAGGTTGTAATTATCTAAATATTTTTTGAATATTTTATCAATTATTGCATCTAAGCAATAACCAAGTTATTTAGTAGCACTTGGCATTGAGAACTCATGCACTCTGTTTTCGTCATTTTACATCTAGTATTTTAATTTGCCTTTCATTGTTAATTGGGACCTGAATTTTCAAGTCAACAGATTCATCACTCTACTTTTCTAGCCCAAAATTCTAGGCTAAAGGACAACATTTAAGAGTTTTGGGATTTATTCAATAAAAATTCTCTAATACTTAAATTAAATTAAATATAATATTTATTAGAAATATTGAACTGACTTGAAATAATAAAAACAATAAATATAATTGCATTAGAAAAAATAATGAATGTACATCTTAATTACACATTTAAAGTTTATGTGTATATTACTGAGAAAGGTTCGCGTGAAAGAATATAATTATTGGAAAAATTATAATTGAACAATATATTTTACAAATGCAAATTAAATAGACATTATTACAATGCCTATATTTTGTGTGAGTGTGTGCAAACATGATCGCCTTATATTTTTCTTGATCGGGGCTTATAATCTGACTTATACTACTTGAAC
>JACGDI010001574.1:59721-77200 GCA_014898725.1 Jacaranda copaia | reverse complement strand
AAATGAAATCAAAAGCCAAGCGAATAAATGTTTTGATTATCACAAATAAGAAAATTTCATAGCCACGACAATAATTAAATAAATTAATGGGTTGAATAAACTTGAGTTTTAATATGGAATCCCAATACTTTAATTATTACTTTCAGCTATTTTTTAATCATTACTGTGAATTTAAATTTTTTTCAATATATTAAAGTACTCATTAATTTGAAATTTCTAACTGCAAATCCTGTTATCAACTTTTCGATGATCAGATGCCACCTAAAAGATGAATTCTTAAAATATACATTACTGTCAGCTGGCAAGACAAAATTGAAGTTGATAGAGTCAATTATCAGACGAAAATAAGAACAATATTTGAGCATAGGATTTCTGGGATGCCTAATAATATTGTCTCCTACCATCACTTTCAGAAAGTGTAGAAAATAAAATATAACGCTAGTTGGACAATATTTTACTCCAAAAATTGGACAATTATGTGGATCGAAAAAAATTGTCTTCCTCAAATTAAATTCACGAAAATCGGGGCAATTTAATAGTGTAGATTGGGTTAGTGTTCATAATTATTCCAACCAAGATTAAATTCAATGCAGCACACATAAAGAGACTACAAATTTTAAATTAATTTTTGAGTCAAGTTAACTATTTTAAAAAATAACATTTTATGTACTTTAAATGCAAATATAATGTAAAATATAACACGAGATGCCAAATTCTTACAGAATATATATTTTATTATTTTAGGAAGAGAGGTCCAAATTTGTTGCCTAACTAGCACATATGGTGAGGATTTTATTCTTATAATTAAAAAAATATTTCAATAAATGAAATAAGCAACTTAGAGCTTAAATTTTAAAACTCTCAATTTCTTTAATATTAATTAAATGAGATTTGAAATAACAAGGGATGTATTTTACGGAAATGACATTCTCCACTTACTATTTTTGTAACCATCTTGTGAAGTTCACTTTAAATAATAGTAAGAGTTTCACTTCATTGTGGTTAAATAATTGTTATTTATTTAGATCACATAGCTCGGCAAGCGCATTTTGAGGGAGTATTTCATTTATTTTCAAAGTTATCAACATAACACTAATTTCAAATGTTTACCACTATGCAAGGTGATCAACTCGCTTTTGGGGGAACTATGGAGCAGAATTTGAAGTAATATATGTAAATCAAGAACTTATTTCATAGCTCCTTTTACTTAATGTACGTACAAAAGACCGTCCCTGGAAGAAAATTTGAAAATTAAACTTTATTTTCTTTTACTTCTATTTTTCATTCAAGTAATAATCATTATAAAACCAATACAATAATATTAAAATAATTATACTACATTTAATGGTGTTATCACGGACAAAGATCCTACAATATATATATGTAGGAAAAATTGCAAAATTATGACAGTAAGCAATGGCCATTTTGCGTTTTAGGACCAAATTTTGGAATAGTGTTAAATAGAACTAAAACTCATTAAAAATTAATAAAAAAAAAAAGAGCAGCCAGCAAAAAATACAATCAGCATCGGTGTGCATGCACGGAACACTGGTACAAGCGCCGTGCAAGCAATCATCTTTGCTGACTGTATTTCCTGGTGGTCACTCTCTTTTCTTTTCTTTTTTTAATTTTTAATGAGTTTTGTTCATAATTTAATATCATCATAAATTCCAATCTTACATTATGAATTAGCCATAATCACAGTCCTATTTTTACAACTTACTCATATATATATATATATATATATGTATACAGACTACGAAAAGATGGAAATATTATATAAAAGATGCATGCAACATATAACAACTCATGTATGATGGAAATGTGGTAACAAAGTTTGACTCTGGCTACTAATAATAATATTGTATGAAAAAGAAAAACAAAGAAAACATTTAGGGTGATTGCTGTATCTAGAAACCTAAATGTTTTCATTAATTAATAGATATTTTGATCACTAATATTAGACCAAAATTAACCTTACCTATGCTGATAGTGCTAAGCAAGAGTCAA
Organism: Jacaranda copaia; assembly: GCA_014898725.1. Lineage (NCBI taxonomy): Eukaryota > Viridiplantae > Streptophyta > Magnoliopsida > Lamiales > Bignoniaceae > Jacaranda > Jacaranda copaia. The sequence goes on along the minus strand of JACGDI010001574.1, from coordinate 75,190 downwards.
CTCTAATGGGGACCCTCTCAAAATTCATAATCACAAGACTTTGGTCAATGATTAACCCATCAAATCAAATGTGGGACCATTGGCAGCTGCCGTGATAGGCGTCCCAACAACGACGTCGTCTTAGTTTTCTAATTTAATTTTTATGGGATTATATATAATAACGACATATTGCTGCTTTAGTTTAATTGATACACATGCATGCTGTGGTTATCCTGGTCTTCACCATTTTTATATTGCTGCATAGTTTAATATTATCAGGACTCGACTAAGACTATGATTTTTTTTCCTGTCATTTTCTGGGATATAGAGCCAGCATGCAAATTGAAAATTGCCCACATTATATTTTTTTAAAATTAATATCTTGAATGCAAGTATTCATATTGCGCCGAAGTGACTCATTCAACAGCAGAAGTCTGAGCATCATTAAAATAAGATACACGAATAATTCAAGCCGCGATGCTAATTAGTACTTATTTTAATTCAACAGTCTTCTCAAATGCAATTAAGTAATTAATCAAGGTCAGAACACAACCTTTTCACTTGCTAACATTAATTTGGATCTTGTGTTCTAACACCATATGTCTTGTTATACATAAGTATAAATCCAAGGTCAATATACAAATGCAGAAATATATATATATATATATGTATGTATTATACCATCTCATGACTCATGTTCGGTGGTTTTGTCTTTTTGAGGGAGGAGAACAGTATGGATGCTTTTATTATTGATTGCAACGGGGATAAGGGTTTGAGATTTGTTTTGCTGACAAGCGTGTTGTACAGAAAAACATAAAGAAAACATCAAAGATTTTCCTAAAAGAAATGCACAAGGAAAAGAAGCTTTACTTTACTATGTACTGTCAATAAAAGAAGTTTTTTCCCCATTCATTGTCCATCACAACACAGAATCCCAGAAACTGATGAACTCTTCTTTTATCTGAATCCCCACCCCACCATGCCATGCCCCTTCAAATCCTTCTGATGGTACTTAATAGTCAGTTTCCTCTGTCAGCAGTAGTAGTAGTAGTACATCCCCCTCTCATGAGTTTTGTTTTCATCATTGAACAAGAAACTGTTGCTATTGTGGTTGTTACTGCCATTACCAGTGTTAATAATCAGTTGCTTAACTTCATCTAGATCACACTGTAATTGATTGTTCTCCAAAATCCCATTTGGCTTTTGATTCAGAAATGCACTCAGTGGATCCTCATGATGATTGATCTTTCCATAATGAAGCATGAACTTCTGGTTTTCTTCAAATCCAGTTGAAATAAAACCCTGAAGCTGGCCGCATCCCGTTTCTTCTTGTTTAACATGATCCTTGCCATAGCTGATCTGGCTGCAACTTCCATCAGATGATGAACAACTTGCTTCGTTGCCTCCAAAAATAAGCATATTATTATTGTCTTTCCCAAGATTATAATACTGCAAATCCACCAAACCCTCTTGGTTTTGTTGATAATAAGAATACTGACCGGTAGGTATTGAGAAGTTGTTACTATTGCAGTAGAGAAAATCTTGTGGGGCGCCGCCTGAAATTGGTTCAACTGCAGAGAGAGACTTAGCAGCTTGGAAGTAAAATGAGTTATAATCTCTGTATAACTGTGACAGGCTAGATAGAGGTTGGGGTAGGGCTTGAAAGGTGCCTGAAAATGGCTGTGAAAATTTTCCCTGGTTTAATGGAATCATTCCCATGAGTTTCTTCTTCAGCTTGGTGTTCCAGTAGTTCTTGATATCATTATCAGTCCTCCCTGGTAGCTGAGCTGCTATGATTGACCACCTGCATTTGTTGGAAATGTTATCAAAAGATGTTAACTGAAAAAATGTTCCAGAAGAAGTAAGTTTTGAACTTTTCATCATCAACAGATGTGACTAAGTAATAGAACTCATGATCTAAACAGGGCATGCTCGCATAAAATTATCCACAAATAGCATAACCTGTTAACTTTCTATACACCATTGAAATTTCCAACAATGTTTGTGCCCCTTTCTTTCCCTGATTTCCCTCTTTTTGCTCTACATCCAAGAAAATACGGAAAAATTGCACAAATATTTGGATCACAGAAGTTTCCAAGGAATGCCCAGAAGAAGAAAACCCCAGAAAGGTTTTGCCTACCTGCTTCCAATGCTTGCATAGAGTGTGAAAATTATTCTGTCTTCTTCATCAGAAAAATCTCCGTGCTTAATGTTTGGCCTCAGATAATTAAGCCACCTTAATCTGCAGCTCTTCCCACACCTTTTCAAACCTGATTTCAGACCAACAACAACATAAGAGAATCAAACACATGGAACAAGACGTACATACAAAGGTTAAGAAGTACTATAATACTGTTCTTTTTCATGGATATATTATTTTGAAGTTGCTTACCAGCTTTTTGAGGTAGAGCAATCCAATTTCCAACGGTACCAAATTTCTCAATGAACTCCTTAAGCTTTGCATCCTCTTCAGGCGACCATGGCCCCTTCTTCACATTAGCCTTATCACAGCAAGGAGCTCTTCCCATCGGATCCTCTCTCTCTCTCTCGCTCTCTCTCTCTCTCGCTCTCTGTAGGTGTTATATTTTGTGCATCTCTCTGTGTTGGCAGCTTGAGAAGCTTCTATCTTTTATCTCTCCAATAATTTGACTTCATACGTTATGGCTATAGGCTTTTTATTGAGAGAATTTGATTAAGTAACTGTAATAAAAAGTCATTAATTAATTAGTATATTTCTTGAGGAGCTACTCAGGTCAAAGGGATAGGCTCATTTGATTGGTTTTCTAGTTCTTGGCTGATTAGGTATATGCATGATACAAGTTTTTCCATTCAAAATTACTCACACTGCAATGTTGCTATATGCATCAATTCATGCCAAGTCTCTTCCTTGTGTTTCAAGATTCCAATAAATTAAAAACTAATAAGTGATCAAACAAATACCAAGAAACTTAATTAGTGCTACATTAATGATGCAAATCTTACTTGTGTATAAAAAAATAGTGTAACCGTAAATTATACAGCTAGTTGAACTTTGAGCATATCTAGCTAGCTAGAAAATTCAAGTTAATATATTTTTGCCATTTACTTCTTTAGAATCGTGAGTGCCTGTTTGATTTTATTTGCAAACACTTTTTTCATTTTATGTTGAAAATGAAAACTAAAAATTATTAACTTTTTTGTTTATTTTTACAAGTATTTTTGATTCTCAAAATACTCTCCAAAACAAACTATTACACACTCTCTCCATTTTCACTTTTCATTTTCTCTAACTTATATCCGCATGACTTTTAATACAAAAATACCACATTTTTCAAATACAACTCATTTTCAACTCTACATAATCATTATATTTTAAATAAAATCTCTAAATAATATTTTATTTTTAAATTCAAATTTATAACTAATTTTTAACTATTTATTTTCACTAAATAATAAAAGTACCTCAAAAAAACAAATTCAAATGGGTTCTAAATTGCGAAGCAGGACCCTTCTATATGCTCCTCCAGGGTTAATATATGTAACTTTGGCCAATAGACATAATGATTAAGGGAAATAAAAATCCCCGTTTTTCACAGTATACATTAACAAAGAGAACTTGTCACCAAAGCTGATGGATGGATTGTATCTATCTTTATCAGAAAATAGTAAGAAAATGATGAGTAATTATTGTTGAAACAATCTAGGTTAATTCTCTACTGTTTAGAGGAAGGATTTGGAAACTGACTAATGAGAATGATCATTTTTTGACCCTTCTTTAGATTTCATGCAGCTAATAATAAATTCATTTGGTCATGTGCTAGCTTTTTGGATTGACTTATCAATGCTAGCTTTTTCCTTTTTGAATTGTCACAGCTACCACTGACTGCCCAAATATTTTTCCGGGCTTTGTACATTGTAAAATTGCCACAGGATTCAGTCCTCCAATAACACAATGAGCTTCGTGGGCTCAGAGAATGACTCTTAGCCTTATTCTGATTTTGGGTATCTCCTTAAAAATGTCAAGTCCCATCTCATATATAAGTATGTATATCAACCTTGATAATGATATTAGGCACGCTTAAGAGAAAGTTGAGTTACTATATCCCTGGAAGAACACGTAATTTATAAATTTGAAAAGACAATATTAATTTATCTTCCTTCTCTCTCTTGAAATATAAGACTAAGCTGGGTAAAGTCAAATGTACAAAAGAAATTCAACGTCACTTTGTTAATCCCAATTAGTCTATTGATAATTTATGTGATTTTCTTGAAATGATGCAGATCTTTGGGAATAGACTACTTTTTTGTTAATTATTCTTATACAAAACAACGCTTTTTTATTAGTTCAGACCATTTTTCTGGTTATATATGATTGTTAAGTAATTTAGTCAGATGACTTATTACTTTAAGAGATATATATATATATATAATAAAGTTTTAGAGAGAGTTTTTTAGTTAAAAATATCTCAAATTTTATCACCATAAGGCAGCGTTCCTCTCATGTATATAGATAATCTTCCCAACTAACTACATTAACAAGGGATTACTACCAAAACACTAAAATGGAATAGTTACTTAGTGGAAATTATTTAAAAATGAGTTTGTATTAGGATGAATTGTTGGAAAAATAATAATTATATTAGTTTTAATATATTGTAGATGGAGAAAGATAGAAATAATGAAATAGAAAAAGAAAATATATAGGTTATTAGGAGAAAATATATATATTATTGGATAATGTGTTTTAAAAATAAAAATGAAAATTATGTTGGCCATTGGGTGAAAATATGCAAAAAATTATGATAATATTTGTTTACAAATTATGTATTTTGGATTATATGTTTTGGAAGAATAAGTTTTGGAAGTTGGGTTGGAAAATGTAAAATTTGTATTGAAAAATATGATGTATGTTTGTTTATGATTTGGGGATAGTAAGAAAATTATTTTGAAAAAATTTGATATATTTATTTATATTTTGGGAGAAGACAAATTTTATTGTAACTATCAAATCAATGCATTTTTTTTATTTTGGGAGGGAACAAAATCTACTGTAACAATCAAATCAATGCCTTTTTATTGGGCTTTGAGGGTGTAAATAGATTTTAATAGTATTTTTTATTTTGATATAATAATAAAATATTATGATATGTAAATATATATATGTGATTGGTAATGATTCTGATGTAAAAAATATGAAATTTTTGGTCATTTGTCAGTTAAATTGTAAGGATAATTTGGTCATTTTAGAAACTTATCTTGGGAGAAAAGAAAGGTACATGTTTGGTTACATTCTCCCAGAATAATTTTATTTTAAAAAAATATAACCAAATATAATTTATATGTTTTATTTTTAAAATAGTAGAAAATGTGAAAATAATCTTTAAAAATGAAACCAAACGAGCTCTAAATTCCACGTTGAAATTTATTCCGAAGTTTAAAGATCCCCTTCAAGAGAACATACGCTGCTCTTTATAATTATATTGAATATGTCAATTAATTTTTTTATAAATAACATTTTGAATGCATATTTAATTTGGTCAATTCACAACTTGTAGAGAATATATAATTAATTAAAAAAATACGCGCTACTAATTGATGGGATTCAATTAATTTCTTTTACATATTACGCACGCAAAATAAGGGTTCATAATCACCGTAAAAAAAATAATAAGTGATAAAAATAGTTGGTGATAATGTAAAAGTTGTCACTAATTATGTATATTATATGACAAAAAATTTAATTTTGTCACTTTAATGATTTTTACAAACTAAATAATAACAAGAATAGTGTTAGAGTTGTCACTATAGACAATTAGTGACATATTTATAGTGACAATGAAAATCTTGTTGCAAATTGTAGTGACAATTTTTATTGTCATTAAGTTGTTATCATAAGGATGTTACTAATTGTTAATGGTAACTAGGGCTGTAAATGAGCCGAATCGAGCCCAAGCTTGCCAGGCTCAAGCTCAGCTCGTTTACTCATTCGCGAGCTCGAGCTCGGCTTATTAGAATAGACTTAGGCTTGGCTCAAGCTTGTTAAAGCTCGATAAGGCTCAATTCGTATAGATTTGGATGAGTTTGAGCTCGTATAAGTTCAAGCTCGTTTAAACTTGAAACAAAATTTATAATAACAAATATCATACCATAAATAACATTATAAAAATATAATTCAACAATACCAATACATTTCTGATAGTTATCAAATTTCAAATTACATATTTTCCAATCAAAATAAGGACTTAGGGTTTTTCTTTTCAATTTTTAAATAATTTCATTTTTTTCTTTAAAATAAATTTATTGTTATTATTATATAAAAATATATATATAATAAAAAGCTCGTTTAGGCTCGCGAGCTTGATGAGTTGAATACTATCAAGCTTGACTCGACTTACTTGATTGGCGAGCCTGGGCTCAGCTCAACTCGTCTCATTTAAGTTCGAGCTGAATTCGAGTTTTTATCGAGTCGAGTTCAAACCGTTCGCGAATAGTTTCATCTCATTTACACCCGTAATGATAACAACTATAAATATTGATTTTTGTTACTACTGAGTTATTTTGTGGAAAGATAAAAATTGTTATCGCTTAAAAATTATCATTAATCATAAGATAAAAGTTATTGTCGTACAATAGATATTATTAGTGACAAATTTGAATTTGTCACTAATATTGTAATTTTTTTTTTTAGTGAATTAGAATTTATGGCCTATTTCTTGCTCTTGAGGAGTTGTGGTTAATTGAATTTTGACTATTTTAAAATTTTGCTTTGTACTATTTCACCATTAATTATCTTAAGTAAATTGATACTTTTATTAAAAAAATCAATAAATTATAAAAACAAACTAAAAATATATCAGTACTATATTGGAAGCCATATTCGTGGCTACACCTACGGAACCATATGACGACTCTACCGCTTCACTATGTGAACACACGCGTACTATATGAACACCAAGAACACGACTTTCGCTAAAAATAGGCACTATTTTAGTGCGCCTTCTACAGTCAAGTCCATAATATTTTGTCTTTTCCTGAGAGGCATCGAATCTTTTGTTTAAAATAAATTATAAATAGAAAGGGTATCTTGAAAACTACTAAACTAATTATTGGTGATCCACGTTATTAAATGAATAAAATATTGGGGAAAATGAGACAGGTGTCCACGTCACCATGGACTTTAGGACAGATAAGATTAGGACTTGTGTTTGCTTAATCCTAACTTTAATCAATGGTTGGCTAACTAAGGTTGAATTTTTTTGAAGAAGCCTTTCGAAATTATTATTTTATTTTTCAGTTAATTAACCAACTAAATAAACTAATAAACTTTGACTGCAAGATAATCCATACTCTCTTCACCTCCGCAGCCCCCGTACCCCACGCCGCCCTTCGCTAATTGTATGCACTATTCTAGATTTTTTCGCTTTCTTTGGTTATGTTTTTTCATAACAATATTATTTTTGGAAAAATATAATTAAATATATTTTTATTTTTTTATTAAAATATACATTTTTTAATATATGCATATATTATATATATTATATTTTATTATTATTATTCTAATATTTAAAAAATCATTTCATTCTATTTTCACTACAAAAATTCAATAAAAAAGCATTAATTTAACTATTAGAGTAAAAAAAAATCCAAAATATAAACAAATATACCAAAAAATAACTTTTATATTTTTCAATAATTTATTCTTTTACAATATATAATAAACACATAATAAAATCAAAGAAAAAACATAACCAAACATTCCCTTTATATTCTTATTTTTATCTTGAAATATTTCAAGATAAAATTTTATTTTTGAAATGAATTAAGAAGTTTTTCGTTTAATTTAAATAATGATACATAGAAGAAAACAAATTCTTTTACTACTTTTGAAGACAATATTATCAAAAATCGTAAAGCTTAATTATTTTTTTTAAAATATCATACAAAATTCACCATCAGATCAAACTAAACCTTTAGGGCTGTTTAGGGTTGTGTTTGATTGTGTTTCCCAAAATATTTTTAGGTCTACGAATAAAATTAAATATTTCTCATCAAACAATAAACTTTTCCTCAAAATAGTTTAAAAGAATCTTAATTATTTCAAATCTATTTGTGGATTAAATACAACATATATTTTTATTTTTCAATTATATTTTATTACAAATATATTTTTCAGTATTGTACTATAATAACAACAACATATTTAATCAAAGGTTTAAATAAAAAAGATTAATAATTATTTTTCAAAACAAAACTAAACATACTTTCACTCTTTAGATATCTCAGAAATATTTTGTCAAGATACCCACCCAAACAAAATATTAAATTTTGGAAATAGGTGGAGTATATTATTTTTCCGATTTTTTTTTTTTTTTGATTAATCAAATATTGCTCTTCTATCCCAGGCTTGTAGGGTATCCTTTGTGTGTTAGCTAGTGGTGGTTTCGTATGTGCATGAACATTTATCAATATAATTAATATGAAGAAGCACAACCAAAATGGTATTTCTAATTAAAATTAGTTTGGGAGTAATCATTAATTCTCAAGATATTTAATTAATTTGACGCGACTCAAGAACAAGTCAATCACAATCTAGTCAATTTGATATAAAGTTGTTGCATATTTAAACACACAAATGATATTAGAATTGTTGGAAGTTATTCAATAAAAAAAATTAACAATTGAATTAATGATTTATGTGAAATTACTAATACTCAAAAAATAGAAATAAGTCAAGATTATAAGTGAATGTTATTTTTGATATAGGGAGAATAATTTTACCAAATTTAAGACATTCATAGTATTTAAATTTAATAATTCAAATTAATTATATTATTGAACTGAGTTGGATCAGATTAATATGTCTATAATGAAGAATTGTACATATCTTTAGATTGTTTTGATATTCAACATGTTCTCGCAGGGGTAATCGAGTAATATCATTTATAGCCATCCATACCAAAAGATATTTAAAAAAAAAAGTTTCTTGCCTGTAACAATTTTTTTAAAAAAAAAAAAAGCAAAAAGAAAGAAGAAAAAACTGAGCGAGTCCGAAAAGAAGAGAAGTCTCGAAGACAAAATCAACTTGGCTAGCAATTTAAAAATTCAAAAAAGTCAAAAGCATTTCGACTGGGGCTCCGAATCGATGCATAGGTGACGTCATTGAGTGCGTGTGCACCCGCGAGTGTGAGCCAGGGTTGGAAACTTGGAATTGTTGCCCCCAACGTGGCCGCGCTCGACACATGGCTTGCCCCCCGCCTTTTTTTTTTTGTTTTTTTTCCCTCTCTTTTAGAACCTTACAATTGAGACACATTTGAATTTGATTCAAAAGACTAACAACCAGTTTGGATCTGTTTTCACTTTTAATTTTTATTTTTAATATTTTTAAAATTTTAAAAATTAATTAGAGTAAATGAATTAAAATTAAATTTGTATTTGAATAATATGTTGAGAAAGTAATGATTATATAAGATTTAGTAAGTTATAGGTAGAGAGATAGTAATAATAAAGAAAAAATGTGGAGATATATAGGTTATTGAGAAAAGATGTGTAAGTTATTAAAATATATATTTTAAGATGAAAATGAATTAAAATATTAATAAAAATGATAATAAATTGTTAATAATTATTTTTAAATAGTAAAAATGGGTGAGAATGAATTTAAAAACACAATCAAACTAGCTATAACTATTACAATAAGACTTCATCAATGAGGCACCTGCTGAAGTCTAATTCAAATAATTAAATATAGCGATGAGAGTTTCCCAACAAGGTTTGCATGTACACTCGTGCACTACTCTATGCTTCTTAACAATACCCCTTTAAGGAAACTTATAGCAAAACTTAATAAGAAGAGGCTCTATGCCTCATTCATAGATCCCTATCATGCATTAAATTCACATTAATAGTATAACAATGGTTGAAAGTCAGCTAATTAAGCAAGTGTCTACACAAATTCGACAAAAAAATTTTAAATCATGCCAAATTTTGACAAAAATCTTAAGTGCTCTCCATATTTTAAATCATTACTAAAAGAATAAATGTCAATAATGTTTAAAAAAGTTCGAGTGTCCCAAAAAATACCAAGCAACTAGGTGCCCCAACACGAGGACCATGTGCTTAGCCCAGCACCCTAACATGGCCAGGCAACAACTTGGCTTGTGCCCAGCGTGCGATAGTACAAACGGGCACCCAGCCTTCCAGCAATAACTGCCATCCAACGTCACACCCATGTATGTCCATCCAACAATCTCAACGATGATCGTCATAAACGAACAACCGCGGTAAAAAAAAAAGTGATAAACTTCAGGGAATTTTACTTAATTATAAAAAACATAGAAGAAAATTATTAATTTAATTAGATTTTAATAAATAAGTATATAGTATAATTATTCCAAAAAATAAATATATACGTAAAAGTTCATGCTCAAATGATCACCTCAAGCAACCTCTTTGAATAAAAATATAAAGATATGATCGCCATAAAAAGAAATAATCGAATTAATTAACAGACATAAATGCTGATATAAAGAAATTATAAAATGCATAATAAAATGCTATTAAAAAGATCATAAAATTAGTATTAAATATACAATGATGATATAATTAATAATTAAATGATAAAATTCACAATCAAATAAAATTATCAAAAAAAATTATGAACTAATAATTATTAAAAATAAGTTTTAAAAAAATAATAATAAATTTAAAAACTTACTCCTGGCATTATTGTCTATAGCTGTCTTGCACTTTTGGCAGCATTTATTTCTCTATGAAAAATTGCTCGCCGAGTATTTATAAATTATAATATAATAATGTTTGCTTGCTTCACTTGCCAAGACAATTTCTTGAGGCGGTCTGATAAATTGACCGGCGGCATTTATCATGCATGGGACTTTTGAATAATATCATATCAATCACGTCAACTACAATCCGTTCCTGGTGGGTAGGGTTGGTGGATTTCTGGTTTGCTTTTGAAATTCACACTCCCGCGCACAGTAGTTTATTGTCAACGGGTCGTGCTTTCATCTCGGAGCTCGCTTTGAACCAATTGTAGATTTAAGTTTCATTTTTCACATGTACTTGGAGTCATTAAATGGAAAAATTGTAAAACTAAAAAAATATAGAATGATCGTCAAAATAAAAGAAAAATAATTGAATTGTTTATGCAATTTAAGTATATTTATAATAATTTTATAATTATTCCCCCACAAACTATTTAATAAATTTTCAAACAAACGTTATAATTGCAATGATGCACGATACTTCTAGCTCGTTTATTTTCATTTTGAAGTCCCATTTTTATTTTTATTTGGGAATAAAGAATGAAAGCAAACACTTTTTCACATTAAAAAAAAAAAAAGTACACATTTTGTTCTCAAATTTTTTTTAAACCTACTATATTATTCGATTATACATCAATCAAATTCAAATTTGTTTTGATATAAAATACTCACTATTATTTTTAAATTAATAAAATATATATTTTTAAAAACTAAATCTTTTTAATATAAAAAAATATAAATTAACCTACTTTTCGATCATATAACCTATTCTAATCATTACTTTCCAACATTTTATTCAAATACATTTTAATTTCTATTTTTATTTCGTAAATAATTTTTCAACTTTTAGAAATGCATATAAATTAAAAATTCCTTTGAAAATAAAACCAAACGGGCTGTAAGGATTTATTGTTTATCTTCGAAAATAGAAGATGAAGAGTTCCTTAGTGCTCGTTTGGTTTTGTTTTCAAAGTTCTTTTCATTTTCTCCTAAAAATAAAAATAAAAAATTATCAATTTATTTCCTATTTTCACATACATTTTTATTTTTTAATAAAATTAGAGATTATCAAAATTATCATCTATTTTATTTTTTCAAAAAAAAAAGAATATCATCTATAAAATCCCAAGATAAAAATTTTCCATAATTTCAATGAAATGTATAAAAACTTTGATCCATTTAACCCATAATATAACGATCCTTTTTAGCCCCAGTGATGCAATCTACACAGCCCACCTATTTTTCAACACTGTTGTGATACGGCCCAATGCCCAAATAATTAGCGTGGTTCTATATAAAATGGAGCAAGAAAAAGAAGAAGAAAAGAGACATTAAATTACTTGAAAATTCGAATATTCCAACGCAGATATTTGTGTATTCTTATTTGCATCTATTTATTATCTGGATATAAATCTATCTAAATTTTATTGAATATAAAAAATGAATAGTCACATCGAATACTGATATATTATATGAATATTGATATATTATATTCACAATTTTTTATTTAGTATGTGAATTTTTTATATCTAATATCTGCATTTGTTTTATCCAACACTTAAATTTAATACATCAAACATCCGAGATTGACAATTTGTTACCAAACAATTAATTCATATGTAAATTATTTAATTTTTAACTATTGTTTAGTTTTAAAAGACAATAATATTTAAGATGATTAACATTTAAGTTTTAATAACATACACTAACCCACCCACGCCCCACCCCCCCAATATATAGAGAGATGGATCTAGAATTGATATTATGGGGGCAAAGATTATAAAACATAAAAATTTAAATATAAATTTTATAATTTGCAAATTCAAAATATATGTTGTCATCAAAGTTGAGTAAGATGTTCTTCTACATCACAATACTCATTAATGATTGAATTAATGTCAAATTTTTAATAATATCTTTTTCAATATAAGCAACTAAAGAATTAGCTAAAAAATTATCTTTCACCTAATTTCTAAAATCTATTTTTGACTAATATGTTCCGAAAGATAAAATAAAAAGTGTCATAGTGGGCCTAAATCCAACTTATTGTAAATTATTTGATTGTAAATATAGCCTAAAACTTTGATTTAAATTTTGCAAAACTAAAATAGATAAAAAAAATTAATAAAAGTTATGACTAAAATTTTAAATATATGTAAATTAGAAATTATTACAAAAATTATATATATGTTAGGAAGATTATTATTAAAGTTTAAAAAATAAAAGTAAAATTATAAAAATGTGTACAAAATGTTGGGGGACAATGGCCCCGTCTTGCCCCCACCTGAATCCGCACTATTTATATAGACACACACATGTATGAAGTTGACTTGCACATCTATTTAGATTTCAATCACATCCAACTGTAAATATCAATATTTTAAAAAAAGATTAAAAGAGACAATTTAATCTTGAACAATTAAAATTCTTCCAAAAGTCCGCATGTTCAACTCTTGTCCGAAATTCTACAAGTTTACAAGAGGTAAACTTAGACAAAAAGAAAAGAAAAGAAAAAACAGAAGTTATCAAAAAGAGAAAATAAAGAAAATAAATATATCAAAACAATATATAATATTAATAAAATCAAATATCATCCGTATAAGTCTTCACTGTCCACCAATTCAATCAATTATTTACCATTATATTCGTATTTGAATTATTTAACAATGGATAAAAAAAAAATTACATATTTTAGAATACAAATGATATCCATCAATTTTGAATATGGATATTAATAATTGATCATATATGCAGATACTTTTAACAAACTCTAACTAAAACGGTGAATAACGAAAAAAATAATAAAAAAATTTAGAATTTTCAACCATAACTCCACTTTGCTTACTAAGCTTGAACTCATTTATCTTTTGCCGAAACTTGGCTAATTATATTTTTGGAAATAATAATTTCTATGGTCTAAGTTTAACATAATAAGTCTTCAAATGAATTTTAAATTTGACGAGGGGACTTAAACGCATTTTTTTTTGTTTTTTTTCTTTTAATGAAAAATGATCTAATACATTTGAATTATTATATAAATATTTAAAACTAATTAATATAAATAATTGAACTATTCATAATTTAGATATGAAACATAATAATAAACTATCATATAAGTAGGTCAGTACCTACATTGAAATTTGTACGTCTTATTTGGTTGCAAATTTTCAATACATTTTTTAACTTTCAAAATCTAAATAAAAAAATAATACATATTCTCCACTTGACTCTCAAAACACAAAATTCATTCTCTAAAATACTCTTACTATTCACATCCCAATATATTCCCCAATGTTATGCTATTGTCATAACTTATTCCGATCACATTATAAATGTATATACATACTACAAATCATTCAATCTATATATACACACATAAATAATTTAAAATACCTATTTCATCTCACCAACCCAATAAAAAATCATTCATGTAACATGTTATTTACTCCCAATACACAATCAAATAAATAATTTTCTCTCGAAATATTCTCCATCTACTACTTAAAATACAAACAAGCAATCATTACATTTCTCAACCCCATTTCCCAAAATTTATTTTTGTCAAAATATTTTGACAAAATGCTCCAATTTACAACCAAACAAGCCCTTTGGATTTCATTGATAACAAGTAGTCTTGAATTCTAAAATTTATTTGAAATAACAATAATTTGATTTATATACGATATGAAATAAAGTCTCTATTTGTTGCTTCTGTGATCCCATTTGAACAAAACGATCCTAAAATCATCAATGAAAGAATTTACGAAATTTAATTGTTATATAAAAATTCAATGAAATCCTTAATAAAAAATATTTACATAAAAACGAAAATTAAAAAAGAAGAAGAAGAAGAAGAAGAAGCAAATAACCCCGTTTACCTAATTTCGAAATTGCTGAACAGTTAATACAAATGACATAACAGCAGCAGCAGGCGTCTCATACACTAGAAAGAATAATATATTGTTGTTTTTAAATCATTGCCAAACAGACAGGATTAGTTTTACTTTACAGGTGTCACGTTATACCCAACCCAAAACTGAAAATTAGCTGGATAAGCACAAATTCTTTCTTTTGATGGAAGAATAAGCACAGATTCATATCATTCGATTTCATCATCTCCATTTCATTCACGCTTCAAGCACCATCAGTTTCTCTTCTTCCTCCGCCTAAGGTATGTACTATTGTTTCTCGTAATTTACATTAATTATCTCCCTTAATTTTCATAATCAACAATCCTTTTCTGCATACTTTCTCATGATGTTCTTATTTTCTCATATCACTGCTTCTTGTACATGTACCAGTATTGAAATATCTTCATATGTTAGGACAGTCATTAATAATATATAGTACTCCCAAATTTCTTGGTTGTTAATCTTATGTTTTCTTATTTTTTAATTTAATTACTATCATTTAGATTCTACTTTTCTTTTTAGTTCTCTTTACCTTGGAATCTGCTTGAAATTACCGTCGCCTCCAACTCTGTAATACAGTGATGGATACTTTTCTCTTCACCTCGGAATCTGTCACCGAAGGTCATCCGGACAAGCTATGCGACCAAATATCGGATGCAATTTTAGATGCATGCTTGGAACAAGATCCCGACAGTAAAGTTGACTGTGAGACATGTGCTAAAGCAAACATGGTCACAGTCATAGGTGAAATTACCACGAAGGCCCATCTGGACTACGACAAGATTGTCCGGGACACCTGCAGAGGGATTGGATATTCGT
>JACGDI010001574.1:35063-55134 GCA_014898725.1 Jacaranda copaia | reverse complement strand
TGGGGCGTATATTGCTAGACAGGCTGCAAAGAGCGTGGTAGCCTCAGGGCTAGCGCGACGTTGTATTGTGCAGTTGTCTTATGCAATTGGGATAGTGGAACCGTTGTCTGTTTTTGTGGACACCTATGGAACAGGGAAGATGGCAGATAAGGATATCTTACAGTTAATCAAGAAGAATTTTGATTTCAGGCCGGGGATGATTGCGATCAATCTGGATCTCAAAAGAGGTGGAAATTTTAGGTATCAGAAGACTGCTGCATATGGGCATTTTGGCCGAGATGATCCGGACTTTACCTGGGAAGCTGTTAAGCTGCTTAGGTCCGAGTAAGAGATACTTCTAAGATTGTAGCCATAATTAAATTGGTGCGTAATACTCTTAGGACCATGTTTGATATAGAATTTGGATAGTAATGTCTATTGTAATAGTCGGTGTGTAATACTTTGAGGCCACGTTTGATATAAAATTTAGATAGTAGTGGCTATTGTGATAGTAGGTAATTGTGTCAGATTGGATTGTTTATTATTTTGTTTGATATGAGAGATTATGATATAAATAAGGCACCATTGAAATCTTTAATAATCTAATATCATGTGTATGATTGGGCCTATTATATTTTAGATGATTGTTTTGCCCTCGAAAAAAAATAAATATACATAGCATTTCAATTATATATATATGTATATATATAAATTAACCTAAAAATTTCAATTTTCATACTTAGTATAAATTATCAATTTTTAATATATAAATTATAATTTTTCAATATATAAATTTTGATTTTCAATATATAATTTATGAATTTTCAAAATATAAAATTTCAATCTTCAAAATATATCAATTATAAATTTTCAAGGAGTAAATTTTCAATTTTCAAGATATCAATTATAAATTTTCATTATATCAATATATAAATTATTGATAAGGGTGAAGGTTGAGTTTTGCTAGATTGGGCTGGAATTCGGAGTTAATCAACCTGCCTGGTTGAGTGGTCCAACTTCAAAGAGGTTTGGGCTGAGATTTGTAATCACGAGCAAACGTCGAGCTAGCCAAGGTACCCTCGGTGATGGCACTTCGACACTCAAGCTAGTATGAGAACAACTAAATAAGATGACCAGTAGAGTGAAGACTTTTAGTGAAAAATAGCATATCTTGATAGAGGCTGACAATTAGGTGTTTATAGCCTTTTCCAAGAGGGTTATATGTTAAAGATGCCCTTAACACGCGTGAAGCACTCATATCATTGCATAGGGACCTTTAGGTCATCTCCCATTACTATACCATTTCAGGTGTCTTCATCTTTAGTTTTTAGGGACTAAATAGTACACTGGTGGTGCATTTCCTGTCAAGGGCAGCATTAGAGGCTATACTAGGGCGGCATGCGCCATTAATGAAGATGCATGCCACCTGTTAGAACATTAAATGCGGCAGTAAGGAGATCCTGCAGTGAGTCGACCTAAGAGCAAGCTCTGGTTATGCTAGAAGATAAGCGTTCCTCTATGCCTAGCTCTCGTTGGGATTATTGACCAATTGAGTTTGACCCATATCTATTGTGCCTTGATCAAGCGAGAATAGTACTATTTGGTGAGTGTTCGATGAGGTTAACGATATGACTGGGCTTGGCCAAATACTTCACATATAATTCCTGGATCGATACTATTGGGCTGGACTTGTTGGGCCATCCTATATCATGAGTCCCCCCCCAGTCTCGAGTCCTGATCGAGCTTGTCAATGAGAAGAAAATAGGGAGTAGTTGAGTTTTCAAATGGTGGTTAGAGAGAAATGACCTCAATGGAATAAGGCAAACAGAGCTTACAAAAATTGACTAGACTTTTGCAGAGTCGACTAGGGCTTTAGCGCATTTAATGTGTATGTTACATCGGGTTAAGTGAAGTGTTAGGTGACAGTGGGGTAATAATTGCTGGCGCTTGGGGTTTTGCATGCTGGAGCTTATAAATAGGCACGGTGAGAAACCTCATTTTTACATGTACAACATCATGCGAGGTTGACTTAAACGTTTTTACCGCATTTAGTCACTTTGCTTTTAAATATCCAGAACACGTAAGTATTCTAACATTCTTCTGCGTACTTTAAAGCATTTTTGTGAAATATTCATAGTATTCCAACTATGTTGAAGGTTTTTAGGAATAATGATAGTGAGGCTACCAAGTCAGATAGGGCCCCAACGGGCAGTAATGGCAGTTCGACTAGCGAATTTGGGAACTTGTCGAGTGTTAGCTTGACCTTGAGCGGTTCAGGCGAGGACCATTTTAGCACTAAGGGCAAGGCGAGGCCAAGTGAGCTCCTGTATCACATGGTCGATTACTTACCCCTGATCATTATAGTGAGATTAGGTCGGAGGTCGAGAAGGGGGACCTAATTGCCCTTAGGGATGTATACCACATTCCCTAAGATTGTGAACTTATTGTCCCAGGGCTTGAAGGTAAGATGCATCGACCACCCGATGGATGCATTACAGTGTTCGAGGATGGCCTTAGATATGGGCTTAGTTTCCCTTAGTTGCGCCCATAGTCGACCTGTTGTAGGGTCTACAGGTCTATATTACTCAGCTTCTTCCCAACTACTTTTCGACAATATACAGTTTTGTCATTTTGATGCGTGCCTTTAATTAACCTTTAACTTTTGCTAACTTCAACAACCTTTTTCACCTCCCCATGTCCCTTAAGTTGGGGAGCACTGAGGAATTGATCTTTTATTATCTAACCGCTTACCTTGGTAAAAAATTCCTTGTAATTCTAGCCTCTTTTTTTGGTTAAACATGGAAAACCAAATTTTTTTATGTTCAAGCACTTGGTGGGGTGGGCTTTGATATCACGAGGGGTTGGATACGGGGGCATATCAAAATGCCAAGGAACTAACCCCTTCTTGGCCAAACATTTTCGTGCGGGGCTTGGTTGGGTTTGGCTAAATGGAGGCAACCTATTATATTAAGGAGAGAAATCTTGCGTTGGCGGGCTTGTTGCTGGCTAAGCTCGACTTGCCAGCAGATGCGCAATTAGGTAGATGTTTTATGCATGTTGCTTTCTTAACAATTTTAATTTATGCATCATTTTGGTTGATTTTAATGTGTTTTGGTATTTTTTGCTTTTACAAACTGAGAAGAGATAATAACTCAGTCACATGCCGCAGCCTTTGACCACACCAAAAAAAATTATGAAAAGCGAGATTGTTAAGGGTACGCAAGGTCTCGTGAGGAGATGGTCATGCCTGCAGCATCTCGAGTAGTTACTGTTATTTCTCTTGCCACTACTACACCATCTCGACCACTAGTGTCTTTGAGCCGCAGTCTCGCTAGTTAAAGGGAAATGCCTGCGACTACCTAGGCTAGGCTGGCAATGAAGAAGGTTGTAAGTGATAAGAGCGACTAGAGAAAGGAAAAGGCCAGGGTAGCTACTAGTTTTGACCTCTTTAGGCTTCGGGAGGATTCAAAGATTTTTGACTTGATGGAGTTGCCTTCTCTCTGATTTGGGATCGAGCTTTCAGTGTATAGCTTGATGTTGATGATGACGACGAGCAAAATGTGTCCTTGCTCATGAAAGTGTTGATGGCTAGCCTCTTCGCATCGGACTAATGCACAATGATGGAAAGAGCCAAGGCGCAGTGATGAAGTCCATAGCCTATCACACAAACATAGTAAAACTTTAGTCGAGCATCATTTATCACAAGTGATTTAAGGTTGTTTCTATGTTAACTGGGATGTCATTTTTGCAGGTCGAGCAGTTGGGCTATCATCTGTTCAGGAGGTCAGAATTGGTACTCAACTAGGTTAACCAAATGTGAGAGGGATAGAAAGAGGTAGAAGTGACCAAGGCAGAGCTTGAGTATGCTAAAGCGGAGGTCGAGCACCTCACAAAACTGCTGAAAGAACGGGACATGCAGCTTGAGGCGAAGGATGCTGAGCTACTGACTGCTGTGAAAGAGAGAAGTATGGCTGATGAGTTGTTGAAAAAGGCCTAAGTGGCTGCGCAATCTCATTTTAATCATGGTCAAGCTCAAAGGTATGAGGCAGCATTGCAATTTGCTCAACAAGAGTTCAATTGAATGCCAGCGTCATCTTCTTTCTCGACAACACCAAGGACGCATTCAATAAGACTATTAAATAGCATGAGTTCTTGGGATACAACTTTAGCGAAGAGGACAAGAGGTGCATGAACTATACCTTTAACAAGCAGCTGTACACGTATCCTTTAGAAAAAACTTTTCTTGAGAGGACTCACCTTGACGAAGCTACTTAAGCTAAAGAGCCCTCTGTTGTTCCTGTTACCATCCTACCTACCGGGCAATGGTAGATGCCAAGACCCCAAAATTCAACTTTGCTAATGATTTTTTCTTTGACATCTAGGGTGCCAAAGTCAAGGTGGCGGACTACTTCTCTTCTGGTGCGCATCCTTTTTTGATCAATGAAGTAAGTCCATCTTGACCTCCAGGGCAAGAGGAAGAGAGCCTAGCACATGTCGAAGGAGAGAGGTCTAGCAACCTTTGAAGTTGGGAGCGTAGTAATACTGAATGTCCTGCGTGGCATATGTTTGTAATTTTGTTTTCTTGCTAGTTCTTGTTGATTTTTGTAATTTTTAAATTGAATTTTTGAATTTAATGAGAACTGATTCTTACTCTTCTATGTGCTTTGCTGTTTACTTTATTTTAGCACTTTTGTTCTTGTCAAATGTGGATCATTGATAAACAACAATTTGACGAATAACATAACTCCAATAACAAAAATCAAGATAATGAAATTGATCCAAGATACTGGTTGACTTTAGGGTCCATTTAGGTTAATATCATCGCACTGAAAACAAGTGTTCTTGTCGAAACAATCATATTAACTTAATACTTCTCACAAAGTTGTCTCTAAATATGGGGTCGAAATTTTAATTTGCTACTAATGAACAATTTTCGCAATTCACCAAGTCTGTGATCGATTAAGAATGAACTAATTGCGAGTGCAATAATTAATCACATTATCATGGTGTTTTCATAAAATTTTCCTCGACTACGAGGTCGAGTCCTTGATTGAGCTTATTAGCTTAAAGTCCTTGAGTCATTTAGGTTGACTTGGGGTTGACTACAAACTTCAAGTTGGTTCATGCTGTAAAGCCTTGGTTCTGTGGCTTGAAGATGTTGTTTATGTCAACTGCCGGGTCAATTGCTAGTGTTGGGCTAAGAAGCCTTAATTTGGTGGCTTAAAGCTGTTATGCATGTTGACTATGGGGTTGACTACCAGTATTAGGTTGAGAAGCTTCAATTTAGTGGCTTGAAGTTGTTGTACATGTCGACTACGTGGTTGACTGCTAGTGTCGGGCTTGGAAGCCTTGATTTGGTGGCTTGAAGCCATTATTTTGGTCAACTATTGGGTTGACGACAAGTGTTTGACTCATTTTGCTTAGTTGGGGGCATGTTCTAGTAGTATGACTGAATAGTTGTAGGAAAGTTAAAAACTTCATTTACATGATGTAGTACAATGGAGACTTGAAGTATCTTCATACATAAAACTTCTTTAAATTACAGCATTCTAAGGTCATGAGAGCTCATTGCCATCCATGTTTGCGAGTTGATATACATTGTATTTCAACGCCTTGACCATGGAATAGAGTCATTCCCATTTTGGGTTGAGCTTGCTAATATTCTTTGACACTTATACTTTTTTGAGAACAAGATCCCCGACCTTGAAGCCGTGGGGATGAACTCCTTTGCTGTAAAGCTTTGTTATCTTAGATCTATAGCATTGTATTGTGTTGTAAGCTTCTTGCCTCAACTCGTCGATGGTTTTCAAGTCGAATTTTCTTTTGGAAGTGTTTTTGATTGGGTTGAAATGGATCACTTGAGCTGTGTGTTATATCAATTCAAATGGGATAACTATTTCAGAATCGTAGACCAAAGCATAAGGGTTGTGACCTATAATCATTTGAGGAGTGGTTTTGTATGCTTATAACACTCAGGGGAGGTCATCTACCCAGCTTTATCCAATCCTTTCCAGTAGTGCTTTTAGGTGGTCAAGGATGGTTCTATTTGTTACCTTAGTTTGGCCGTTAGCCTGTAAGTTCCTGGCTGAAGTGAAGTGCTAGCAGATCCCTAAAGCTTCACACCAATTTCTTATGTTTTTACTCTAAAATTAGGTTTCATTGTCTGAGATCAGGACCTTAGGGAGACCAAAATGATAGATAATGTTCTTCCAAATGAAGCTCTTAATGTTCGCATTCGTTATCTTTGAAACTGCTTTCACCTCAACCTATTTGGTGAAGTACTCAACCACAACAATAATGAATTTTCCTTACCTGACGTCTTTGGTAGGGAGCCAACTATGTTGATGCCCTATTGGTCGAATGGCCATGTGACCTGAACATTTATCATTGGCGTGGTGGGCCGGTGTGGTATATTTGAGTGGACTTGGCTAGACGAGCATCTTCGAACGAAGTTGATTGCATCTTTTAATAACATAGGCCAAAAGTACTCATATCTTATCACCTTATGCACCAAGCATTACCCTCCAGAATAGTTCCCACAAATGCCAATATAGATATCTTGTAAGACCTCATGGGCTTGGTCTAGGTTTAAACACCTTAACGGTAGTCCCAATATCGACCTTCTATAAAGTTGACCGTCTTTATTAAGAGAAAATTTGGCCGCTTGACCTCTAAGTCTGTGTGCCTCATTTTGTCTTTAGGGACTATTTCTTGACTAAAGTGGAACTATATTACATCCTACCAAGAAGGAACGGCTTTTTTGATATTTCCCACAATATTTTGGTTGAGATTGCTTATAGATAGTTTGTTTGTAACTAGAAATGTTATTGTTCTATCTCTTGCCCCTCTTGTCAAGCTGGAAAATTTTGATAGGGTGTCAGTGCTCTTATTCTCAAATAAGGGTACCAGCTGAGGGTGAATTTTTGAATGCCTACTATAGTCTTTTTATCTTGATCAACTACTGGCTCATGGTCGAGTCCTTGGCCTCGAAGTTTCCCTCAACCTATTCTATGACCAGCTGGAAATTTATCATTGCTACCAGTTGTTTGACTCCACAGTTTGCTACATCCTCATTCCTGTGATGAGGCCCTCATATTCTACCTTGTTGTTAGTGATTGGATAGTTGAGCTTTATTGCAAATTCATACTCCTCGATTAGGGAAGAACAAAAGAAAACACCTATCCCTTTACCTAAAGCAGTCGTTGACCCGTTAACATGCAGATTCGACACGAGAGAGGTGTCACCATCCTAATCGGGGAAGTCGACCCACTCGAAGATGAAATCAGCTAAAACCTATGCCTTTATGGCTGTTCGAGGTTGAAAAGTGATATCAAATTCTCTCAACTATTGGCCCACTTGGTTAATCTTCTTGACATGTCTGGCTTGGAGAACACCTATTTCAATGGAACTGAAAGTGTGGTTGCAGTTTTCGACCTGTGGTGACCAAAGTAAGAGCAACCTTTTCGATCTCAAGGTAGTTGTGCTTAAGCCTTGTAATATCTTGCTATAGTAATAGATAGGTCGATGATTTTTGTCCTTGGTTGAAACTTGAACTGAACTGATCGAGGCCTTGGAGATAGCTAGGTACATGTGCAAAATTTCTCTTAACTCTGGTTTAGCGAGCATGGTTGGTGAAGATAAACATTGCTTTAGTTCGACCAGAGCCTAGTCATATTGTTTAGTCTATTGAAAATTTAATTTCTTCGCATTTCGGAGTATTTTGAAAAAAGGTAAGCTCTTGTCGACCAAGCGAGCAATGAACCTATTAAGAGTTATGACCCTCCCAACCAGATGCTGTGCTTTCCTGACTGTTAGGGGCCTAGCAATGTCTAATACTGCTTGAATTTTTTGTGGATTTGTTTCAATGCCCCTCTGACTGACCATGTAGCTCAGGAACTTACCTCCTCGAACCCTGAAGATACACTTGTTAAGGTTTAACTTTATGCCGAACACTTGTAGTATCTCAAATGTATGGTTGAGGTTAGTGAGATGATCCTTGGCTTTCTCCATCTTGACAATCATGTTGTCAACATAAAATTTCATGAACTTTTTGATTTCATTCTTGAACATAAAGTTAACCAGTCTTTGGTAGGTTGCCTCTGTATTCTTGAGCCTAAAATAGATAACCAAGAAATAATAGACGTATTGGAGACTACGAAAGAGGTCTTGCCCTTATCTTCGGGTGTCATGAATATTTGGTAATAACCTTGGAAGGCATTCATCATATTTAACAATTCACAACCAACAGTAAAGTCAACTAGTAAATCTATATAAGGCAATAGATAAGGATCTTTAGGGCAAGATTTATTCAAATCACTAAAGTCGTTACACATACACCATTTTTCCTCATTCTTGAGGATAAGTGCAATATTACAAAGCTAAGAGGGGTATTGAATTTCTACAATATATCCTGCATCTAAGAGTTTGTTGACCTCCTTCTCGATGATATGGCACCTCTCTGCATTGAAGGTCCTTATCTTCTGCTTGACTGGCTTGTACGAGTAGTCGATGTTGAGGCAATGGATAATGATGCTATGGTCAATCCCCTGGAGGTTGGATGCATTCTAGATAAACACATCAATATTTTTACGTAAGAAATTGACCATAAGATACTTTATATGATGGCCCATGTCACTTTCAATCTTGGTAGTCTTGTTGGGATTCCCAAGTTCTAGCTTGATTGTTTTGAATTCCCCGAAGGGCTCAACTCTGGTGTCTTTCAACTTTTTTTCTTGCTTGCTTGTCCCTCTTTGAGTTTTGCTATAGGGCGTCTCTTGAGGTCTTCAGTTGTGGTCGGGTTTTTTACTCACTCGATTCGATCGAAATGGTGTAATAGTGCCATACCTCTTTGATATTGCATGGGAACTTGCCTATGCTAGCTGAGGTTGAAAATTTGATCTTCATGTGGTAGGTTGAGATGATGGCTCGAAAGTCATTTAGAGCTAGTCGCCCAATAATGAAATTGTAAGCAAATGGGGTGTTGATGATCAAATAGTTGATTATGAAGGTTTTCCTGCAGGGGGTTTCCCCAAATGATGTGGATAGGTTGATGGGGCCCTTAGGAATGATTTTTGACCCCCCTAAAACTGACCAAGGGCATGCGAACGGGCTTAAATTTTAGCTGTCCTAGATTTATTCTTTTCAAGGTTGACAAGAATATAATGTTAGCAGAACTACTATTATCGACCAAGGTTTTTCTTACTTCAAAATTAACGATCTCAAAAGATACCACCATGGGGCAGTCAATTTTATGATTGACTGCCTTATTTTCGAGGTGGCTGAGGTTAGCATTATTGAAAGAGATAAGCTCTGTGCTGGTGAGAGCTAGAAAACTATTTCGATCGGAGTGGACTTGGTTGAATTAAGCCTTTTTTGGGTTTGCCTCCTGGTGAACTTAGAGTCCCCATTAGTGGGACTTTTTATAATCATGTCAATAACTTCTCGAATGGGTGGGTGGGGATCCTGGATAGGCTTTTTTCCTTTATCTTCTCTCATCGGGCTAACTGACTTTTCTCTACAGAGAGTCTAGTCAGTCTTGCCTACTTCTGGTTAGGCATTTTTAGCTACATACTTCTTAAGATGGCCTTATCGAATTAGCCTCTCGATTTCATCATGAAAATTGAAGCAATTTTTGAAATCATGGCCTCTTTGCTTATGAAAATGACAGTATTTCTTTGACTATCCCATAGCCTTAATTTTATTCAACTTTTTGGGCTTTTTTAGGAGGTTATCGTGTTGAATTGCGAATAGAACATCCTTTCTCTGGAGATTGAGCAGGGTATAATCATGAAAGTGTTTGATAGGGGATCCACGACCCTTTATCTACTATCGATTGTCTTTTTCCTTGTTCTTCTTCTTGTCGAACTCAGGATTGCCAAATTTAAGCCTATTCATCTCGTCCTAGCTCATGTATCTTTCTACCAAGTTAAGCAGCTCCTCCATCGATGCGGGTTGTATACGTACCAAGGTATTGGCACATTCTTTATGTCCGAGGCCCAAAAAGAGCACATCAATCAAAAACTCAATTATTTGGTTATCAATTTTCAGCACATCTGTATTGAATCTAGTGAAAAAAATCACGTGGGGACTCCGCTTCATGCTGCTTGACAGTGTGTAAGTAAGTGTTAGGGAGCTTGACTTTCCTCCAACTTGTGAATTAGTGTAAGAATTTATCGCACAGCTGGTCATATGAGTAAATCGATGTCTGCTCAAGCTTTACAAACCAATTGAGCATGATACCTTGGAATGTGGTCTCCAACATCTTAGCATGGATATATTCATTATCGCTGTGCAGCTGCATCATATGTTTGAATTGCATTAGATACTTATTAGGATCTGACAAGCTTTCATATCGTGGGAGTCCAATCAGAATTTTTGGCATCTATGGCGATGCGCTCATTGTTTATTTCCTAGATAAATGGGGACCTCCTTTTCTGATGGAACCTCTGGGGACCTTCAGGGTTGGGTTCCTCTCAGTATTCCTTCTTTAGATCTCCTCCAAACACCTATTCAACTATTGAACCTGATAGGACACTTCTTCCCACTCTTCTCGATTCGCTTGGGTCATGTTTCTGTCTATTTATAGCCTCGAGCGCTTGACCTTATCGCACTGCGAGGCTCAAACGGGCCATGCACAATGATCAATAGAATCAACAATTTCCTTTTAGGGGTCTGGTTTCAAGCGTTTGACTGTGTTGTACTATGGGGCCTAAACAGGTTGGGTGCAATGATCAACAAAATTCGCGAATTCCTCTGGGAGGTCCTATCGAGTCCCTTCTCTAGGGAGGCATTCGAGGCTTACCTCACGCCTTATTGGCAATCGCCTGAATTCTAGTTGATCGCGACTCTCCCTAGGTGGCCTCTCTTTAGGGGGTTGGGGAATGGAGTAGCGCTAGTAACGGGTGTTGAAGAGGCTGCATGTCAGTTCAGGGTAATAGATAGTTGAACATAGATTTGAGTAGATATCTGTTCACTTATCAGTTACATTAACTGGGGCATGGTCAAGGTGACCATTTGCTTGTGCGGGGCATCAGGCCCTGGGGTGTTTGACTTTTGCTAAGGTCGAGGAGGAGAAGATGTAGTCCTTCTATTCTCCTCCCTCTTTGAAGTAGCTCACCTAATGTTTACCATTTTTTATCACAATCTCAATGTTTTCCACAGATGACACCAAATGATAAGGGTGAAAGTTGAGTTTTACTGGATTAGGTTGGAATTCGAGGTAAATTGACCTACTTGATCGAGTGATCCAACTCTAAAGAGGTTTGGGCTAAGATCTACAATCTCAAGCAAATGTTAGGCTAGCCGAGGTACCCTCGACTATGGCACTCCAACACTCAAGTTAGTATGAGAATGGCTAGATAAGATGAGCAGTAGAGTGAGGGTTTTTAGTAAAAAATGGCATACCTTGGGAGAGGCTGATAATGGGATATTTATAGTATTTTTCAGGTGGGTAATATGTCAAAGATGTCCTTAACATGCTTAAAGGGCTCATATTTTTACATGGGGAGCTTTAGGTCATCTCCCATTCCTGTACTATTCCATGTGGCTTTATATCTAGTTTTCAGGGACTAAATAGTATACTGGTGATGCATCTCCTGTCAGGGGCAACAGTAGAGGCGATATTAGGGTGGCATGCACAATTAATGCGGAGACATGTTGTCTATTAGAATATTAAATACGGTAGTGAGGGGATCCTATAGTGAGTTAACCTTCCTGGTTAGCAAAAGAGTTGACCTGAAAGCAAGCTTTGGCTGCACCAGAGGACAGGCGTTCCTCTGTGCATAGCTCTCATCAGGATCATCGACCAATTGAGTTCAACCTCCATCCATCGTGCCCTAATCAGACGAGACCAGCACTGCCTGGTGAGAGGTTGATGAGGTCGACGACATGATTGGGCCTAGCCAAATACTCCATATGCAATCCCTGGGTCGATTCCACTGGGTTGGTCATGTTGGGTCATCCCATATCAATTATAAACTTTCAAAATATAAATTTTTAATTTTCAATATATACATTATAAATTTTCAATACATAAATTATAAATTTTCATTATATAAAATTTCAATTTTGAATAGATAAATTATAAATTTTCATTATAATTTGCATGAATTGTAAGGGTTGTAATGCCAATTGCCAAGTTTGCATGAAGAAGGGCTGTAATGCCAACAATCCCATATCAGACCAAGGACTTGTATGTCATTTTGCGTGAATAGATGTCAGTAATTGGGGATGCGATTGGATACGCTATATCAATCACCCCTGATCGAATACATAGTTGCAGGCTGGCCACAAAATACGAGCCGGTCCACAAAGCTTATCTCATATATCAAAAACTCCATTAACAGTTATTTCAGCTAATAATGAGAATCAAACATGCCCTGAATGTATTCAGGAATGACAAATAAAATCTATTTATGTACCTATTATGACCAATAAAATTGAACGTGTATATATATGTACACTTAGCTGGGGCCATGTAAATTTGAATCACATGTAATTTGAGCTGAATTGAAAACATTGAAATATGAATTTTCAATAAAGTTTGACATAGTTATTTTTTTAATTAATCAATGATATCAATTTCATCATTTAAATTTGAATCTCATTAAATCTAGCTATCACTTTAATTAACCTGTGATATAAATCTCTATGGCTAATTTTACAATCTTAACGTCGGATTAAAGGCAAGGACACAAGAAAACAAACTAGACATAGAAAAGAAAAAAGTACAAAAAAAAAGCAATTGTTAACCAAGAAAATCTACTGGACTAGTAATAAACACAGTGAAAGTACTACAGGCCAACCGGTATTTCCGAAACTTTGGGGGCGACTTGCGCGCAATACAAATTACAAAACCAAACCAAAGGGTTTTGCAATCTGCAGCTCTCTTAACCCCAAGTGAACAAGCCAGAGTTCAGGGCAAAAGCTTCCTGTTTAATTTGGCAAATCAAACAATGAATTCTGATGGATCGATAAGCCGGCAGACCAGAAAAAGGCCTCTAATAGAAATTGATAAGCCGACAACAATAATGTGCACGGTGGTGGCGGTTGATCACACCAATTTTTGTTACAGAGTCTGCTCTGTCTGTGAAAAGACTCTCCCTGAAAACCCAACAAGTGCGTGCAAATACTGCAACTTTAGCAACAGTTTCAACCCCAGCAATTCTGGTTCCAAACGTGTCTTTCGTGTTCTTGTGAATATCTGCATAGAAAAGAAAATCAGATAGCTATTTTCTGTAGCATTTTCTGAAATTTTGTTTCTCTGTTAGACAAATGTTGCTTTAAATAAATTGGCTTTTGGGTATAGATAATAGAAAACTCTAATCTTTTGGGGGTTTTGAAATAATGCGAACAGGCATTTGTGTTTATACATAGCAGAAAACTCTAATCCATTTGAGTTCTTGAAATGACGCAGGAAAACATTTGAGTTTATTCATATTATGTTTTGTATAGTTATAGAAAGACCTTATCCCTATGACTTCTTGGAAGAATGTAGAGATACACTAACTTTTGACATGGTTTTTAATTTTTTGTATTTGCAGATGTCTATAGCTACAGACACGAAGGTTTTTGTGGTGATAATGTTTGACAGGGCTGCGAGAGTGTTGTTTGGTTGCTCGGCTGATGAGTTCTTTGACTTTGCCAAGACTCATCCTTATGCTGGTATTTTTCAGTTGTATATCAATTTTCTCTACAATTTTGTTGTGAAGTTGTTATTCTGTTGTTTTCCCTAAAAGCAGATTGCTAGAATTTGTGGAAGTAACTGAAGTACAATCCAAACTAGGAAAATGGACTTTTTTCTGCCTGGATGATTTATGATGTCATTTATTTTCAGATTGTAGCTTTAGAACTCTTTGTTAGCATCCGTGGCTACATGAGATTTAAGTGATACTGAACTTGATTTTGCATAATGAGATTCTTTGGAACGTTTTCCCTTTGTAAAAAAGAATTGAAGTGCAAATTTTTACAGGGATTTATTGATTACTTTGTGTTCAATATTCATTTGAATTGGCTTTATGTTAATTATATGGAGTAGCTAGTGACTGTCAAAATATTGGATTAGTATCTATATCTACTGTTGTACTTATATATTTTTCGTGGCTCCTCTTTCTATGATCTTACATTTCACTTCCCATCTAAGCTAATCAGTTGAATTGCTTTCCTGACTTATTTCATCATCTATAAATTCTTTTTTGCAGCTATGGCAGCCGGTAGGGCACTGGATGGAGAGATGTTAACTGTGACATTGTCAAAACCAAAGAATGGTAATGCCCAGCATGTGCGAGTGGTATCAGTTGTGCCCATGCGGACTGGTTTTCAGCCAGCAATTGAGACCTTGAGGGAATTATACCGAGTAACAGATGTTCCATAACAGACTATATTGTGCTGAAGTTACCTACTATCTAACTGTACAAAACATTTTAGATATTTATGCCTTTGCTAATTTTAAGACAGAAGATTTGTAGTTGCTTTCTTCTTGTTCCAAGGGAGCCAAAGAAGCAATCGTATAATCAAGTACTCTTTTATACTGGTTTAGTGTCTATCTTAATAATTTGAATTCATACTTGAAACATGAAAATCTTTTGAATTTGATATACTAATTTAAAACTCAAAATTTGCCCATAGCACCACAATTGGTAGACTTTTATTACTAAGCACACACTTTCTAAGACATAAGTTTATGCAATCAGTCATAGCAGCATTGCAGGATATAGTTACTCTATCAGATTGCCTGCACGCCTGACAATTTTTGCACTGAGAATTTGGCAACTTCTGAAAATAGATGACTTATGCTGATCATTTGCTGCAGTGTACTTCGCTACATAGATGTATCCATGCATGTCTTTTTCATAGAAAACTAGAAACCTACCAAGTCAATTTGCAATTTTAATTATTGATGTATATATGCAATACAGATGAAAATTGCCTGATTAGTGATTCTTTGCTGCTTACTACAAGATACTCTGACACACATATAATTTCTGAAAATGAATGGCTTGCAAGAAAATCTGATTAATCCCTCCTTTATGACTAATATGTCAAACTAATTATGGGAATGAATATAAGATTGCATAGGAAGATAGATTTGGCTACATACCTTCGTCTGCCCATGATCCCCTGTTTATTATTCTTGAGGTGCATTTGCCGTGTAATGAAATGATCCTGTCAGTTTGATTGGCATTGGATGATCAACACAATAACTGCAATGGCTAATGAGATAGCAGATATGAAAACAAGCTTGTACAACTGCCTTTTACCTTTGATGTTAAAGTGTGCTCAAGATTTCTGATGGACTCGACTGTATGATCACGATGCTCAGAGTCAATATGCTTAAGAAAGAACTGCAAACCTAAAGCAGGGCTTTTAAAACAGATTATCTTTAGGGTCTGTCATCCTTCTCCCGTTGCATAAGGGTACAAGCTCAATCAGTAATTAAAGCTGAAATATTGAAGCTCAGGTAAGCATTTGTGATCCTCACTGCTTATTTTATGTTATCAGATTACAGGCAATATTCAAGTCACTTGGTGTTTACATTCTATAATGAAGTTTTGCTTCATTATAATGTCTTATGTGGTATTATTTAATACAAACCAGAGTAAGCTGTCAAATGCAAAGGGCATAGAGGTCCAGAACTCTTGTAGTACACTAGACTAGGAATTCACAATGAGTGCATTCAACCTCACAGATGGTTACTGTAATAAAAAAGTTAATGAGAGCTAAAAAGGAGGATCTTATCTCAGTTAAATCAGTCTACGGTGACAAGTTTGTTAGCTGAAAAGCACCTTTTTCATAAAAGTAAAGTATTCTGTAACCATTATTTACTTGAGCAATTGGATAGCATTAGCGTCAAATTGATGTAATCAAGACTTTTATTCGATAAACTAACTTGAAATCATGAAATAAATAACAAACTCAGCTACTGCTTCCCAAAAGAAGGAGGAAGAAATGTATTAATCTGCTGAGACATGAGAATGCAATGGTTTATACAATACATGGACTGACACCTCAAATTGCTGCCTGCAAATTGTAAGACACATAAAATTGCTTTGCTTCTGTTTTCTGCTAGTGAATGTAACTAATGGTCCCTGTTGCTGATGTACCAAGACAAATTATGTCGGATTAACTGTAGTACAAAATTGATGAAGTCTGGATTTAGCAATCCACTTTTTGATTCCAGAAAAAAATTAGCAGAAGTTCTCTCCTACTTGGGTATTGATTAATTCACTTGCTGACCTCAGACACAGAACTTCTTTTGGATCTTATTCGGAATGGAAAAGATTCAGGAACTGATTAGCAACTATCTGTCTATATAACTTAACAAATCATATCTTAGACTTGGCAGATAAAATCTGAGTCAGGTGTGCCTCAGATGTATCAATTTCATGAAAGCTGGTGCTACTCTTTTAATAGGGCGTTCAGTCAAAGAGTTTATGTTAGAGCAAGATTGTGTATATTTTCCAACTTTCTGATCCTCTTTTCACTTATAAATTTGTTTTCCTGTTTGTGGTAAATATAGTTGGAAATCTCCTGCTTGTTCACTTTTGTCTGATAAATTTATTGTTGATGCATTTTCTTGAATTTTCAACTTGTAAAAGCCCATGATAGATGGATTTAATATACATGATTTCATGTAATTTGGCTGCATAGTTTTTGATAACCACTAGATAACCTCTCATAGAGGCTGGCCATGCATCCACCTCCTGAGCATCTCCAATGATGCTTTTGGCTGATCCGTTGGAACCATGTGACCAGCATTATAGACCTTAAGGAAAGTAAGAGGACCATGGCTTTTCTTCAATCCTGCCTTCACACCATCTACCACAAATGAACTAGTCAAAGCTGATTGAAAAATCTTCTGACCAGACCACTCCATGGCAGTAACCCATCTCAAGTTTCCTGACATATCAGATTGGATTGGTGGTTCAATAAGGCTGGTTTACTATCAGTTCAATGAAGAAAAGAATCTTACCCAGCCAGTTGCAAATAAGATCATACTCCCCAGCATATACGAGTAATTTGACTCCATCCTGTAATAATGCCGGAATACCATCCACAAAATTCTTCATCAAGTCTCTAGCCATTACACTGCGCATCACTGAACTACATGGCACAAATTTTATGTCTCCAACACCAAGAGCTGTTTTAACAGATTTTTGGTTTAGGAATTTCTCCACATTTGAGAAGTCGTAGCATAGAGGTCCTTCACATCTTTTTCGAATATCATAGTACTGAAAGAAAATACGCAACATACTGTTACTTAGCTTCATTTTGTTCTGTCTGATATTATCACCAAACTGTGTTTTATTACATTTATACTGCCAGCTTGCCCAAGTATGCTAGCAAAAATGCTGTTGCAATATCTGGATGCTACGAGACAAGAAAATGAACCATTGTTGCATTCCGAGGAATTTTTATTTATGTTTTTTCAGTCCAGAAAAAAAGAGAACTCAACTTCAGTGATATTAGGTAGCGAAAGCATGGTTGGAGGTAGCGGCAGAAACGTTCTGATGGGGATGAGTTCTTAGATTATGAATTACTGCAACATTTAACTAGCTTTTGGCAGAGTGGGAATAAGTTTCTCAGGCGGTTATAATGAGATTGATTGATCAATTCATGTCTAAAGCATAGTCAGCATACGCTTTGTACCGGATCTCTGGGTTTATCAGTCCATTACCAATGGCTAATCCCTGCTTAACAAAGGTGAAACACATAAATCTAACAGTTGAGAAACATAAAGTTGTAGATGAAAACAACACTTGAGGCTTACTTTGATATTTATGTAAGTTGATTTCTTATTTTTGTTTGCCTGCTGAATTCGAACAGAAAAGGCTGGAATGTAGTGTCCCGCATATGATTCTCCTGTGATGTAAAAGTCATTCTTTCCATTCTCCGGAGGAATGCCTACAATTGCATGGTTTTTCAGTTCGGTCCAAGCCAGTATATGATCATTATTAGAAATGCAGTAGTTCTCATATTTATGTATTCATATTTTTACTTAACTTGACCATATGGAAACAGACCTGCAGGAAGTGATAGAAATCCACAGTTGCCGCCTCCGTAAGAAGTATAACTGAATCCAGTTCCAATTGGCTTGTCCACATATATGAGGTTTGAAATCTACGTATTTAATTTTTTTTTTCTGCTTAAAATTCAAATTATGAAGAACAAGATACAAGTTACAAAGAATGAATGCTTGAAAATCTACGCAAAAGGTCTAAAATCAAAGTTCTAAAGTTGTGATTTTTAAACTCGAATGGTATAAATTTATGGTCTTTATGGCTTTTGATTATTTGAAATAATGAATTATTATTTGTATCCACTATCTTGTTTCGCATTTGCATCATAAGAGGTAAAAATTAATAGTTTGGCATTTCTATGTTTTATTTTTTGGTATTTTATTTGTTTCTAAATAATATATAAAACATAAATATAAATACATATATATTAGATAACTATAATATCATAATTCAATTATGATCTAACTTGTAATTGAACTAATGCACTATAAATAAAAAAATTTCTCAATTCGATGAATGGTACAATTTTTCGAATATTGCTTACAAGTGAGAAGTTATTGGGATAAACCCTATGAGAGATGCATCCCCGCACCCCAACTAAAGTCAATAAAGATCTTTAAGCTATAATCAACTATCAAATAGGCTTTCTTCAAATCTCTCTTTTTGGGTGTCTCTTTCAATTCCCTCTCGAATTGCAAGGATCATAGGCCGCAGCATAAGAATCTTAATCAGATTGAGCTTAGCATTTCTTCAAGCAGTGAAGGGAAATGCAAAGCACTTCTTATTCTATGCCTGGGAGGTCAAAATTGTGACCCAAGGCCTAAGAGAGGATTTGGAGAATAGTATGGAGTGTTGTGAAAAGGCACGTATAAGATCAAGGTTTGAATTATATGAAAACTACAAGAGTTACTCATTTATATCTTTCGAAGTGGACTTGAGAGGTCCTTATATGAAGTTGGACCTCAAAAGAACTTTAACATTAACTGGAACACTTCCTTGAAGTACAATGTGACAACTCTTCCTAAAGGATACTACATCTTATTTATTTGAAATGACTTCTTTTACTATTCATAACTCTATAAAATATAGGCAAGTGGAGAACCATAAGTTTGCAGGCACGTGAACAGAAATTGGCAGGTAAAACAATGGTTTTCCGAGCTGAAATGCATTTAGAGAGAGAGAGAGAGAGAGAGAGAGGGAGAGAGGGAGGTGGCAATGCTAATTACAAAACATCAGCAGACGTTTCATACACGAAAGAATAATATATTGTTATTGTCAACTCATTGAGAAACAGACAACAGGATTAGTTTTACAGTTGTCACGTTATAATAAGCACAAATTCACCAAATGCACTGTCATTCAATTTCATAGTCTCCATTTCATTCACGGTTCAAGCACCTTCATTTCTCTTCTTCCTCCGCCTAAGGTATGCACCACATTTTTCTCGTAATTTAGATTAATTGTCAACTTTTTCATGATCAGTAATTCTTTTCTACATACTGTCTCATGATGTTTTAATTTTTCTCATATCACTGATTCTTGTACATGTAATACTGTAAAATTTTCGTATGTTAGGAGAGCCATTAATAATACAAGTACTCCCAAATTTCTTTGATGTTAATCTTTTGTTTTCTTATTTTTTTATTTGCTATGATTTAGATTCTATTTGTCTCTTCTTTTCAACTTGGAATCTGCTAGAGATTACCATTGCCTCCAACTCTGTAATTCAGTGATGGATACTTTTCTCTTCACCTCGGAATCTGTCAAAGAAGGTCATTCAGACAAGCTATGCGACCAAATATCCGATGCTATTTTAGACGCATGTTTGGAACAAGATCCCGATAGTAAAGTTGACTGTGAGACATGTGCTAAAGCAAACATGGTCACAGTCATAGGTGAAATTACCACCAAGGCCAATCTGGACTACGACAAGATTGTCCGGGACACCTGCAGAGGGATTGGATATTCGTCCCTTGAAGTAGGCCTGGATGCTGATACTTGCAAGGTTCTTGTCAACATCGACCAGCAGAGCCCTGAAATTGCTGAGAGTGTACATGGCCACCTCACTAAAAAGC
>JACGDI010001574.1:24482-34963 GCA_014898725.1 Jacaranda copaia | reverse complement strand
AGACTGCTGCATATGGGCATTTTGGCCGAGATGATCCGGACTTTACCTGGGAAGTTGTTAAGGTCCTTAGGCCAGAGTAAGAGATACTTCTAAGATTGTAGCGATAATTGTGTTGGTGCATAATACTCTGAATGTATTCAGAAATGGCAAATATAATCTATTTATGTACCTTTTATGCTGTAATTTTGAAACTTGGTAGAATGAGATTCATTTTGGTAGTTAAAGTATTTCATTTCAGGAATTTTAAAGAAGGGAGGGATATATTAATGTATTTAGTAGGAATTAGATCTTCCACATTATACCATCCTATAATCCAGTTAGTGTGTCAAGAAGGGAGAAAAGGGTATTAAACTGAACAATAATTTGATTGCATAAAAGCTAACTACTTAAGTTGTACTCAGCACTTCAACAAGCAATCGTAGGCTACTGGCATCTTTGCCACTGAGTTTGACTTCAAAATCTTTTTCCAAATCGACGGGAAATGAACCTGTTTTGGTTAAATTGGTTTGGCTTGATTTTCACGATGCTTGAACATATATGATCAATAGAATTGAATGTATATTCATATATGTACACGTTGCAAGGTTCATTTAAATTTGAATAATGCATAGGGGTGGCAATTTCCAACACGATATGATAATTCGATACAAGTTCGATACAAAAAATTTGGGTTTGGGTCAACCCATGTTGAATTCAAATCTAATAGGGTCGACACGAATAAGAATTTGAAGAAAATGGGTTGGGTTGAATTTTAGGTTGTATGAACAATTTGAAATTTGATTTTTGGTCACACGATAACCCGAACCAACCCGACCCAACTCAAATTAAACAAATAAAATTAAATTTTTTTAGGAGTAAACATATAAAATAATAAAATAAAACTTGAAAATTTGAACTTTAGCAATATCAAAATCACTACTTTGATGTTTTTCAATTTTATTTATTTTCTCAAATATATAGGATGGATGATTATAATTTTAATGGTTATTTTTTGATATCCAAGCAGACATAAAAGTTATTCTACAACGAGTTAACAAAATACTGTTTTGACTACTGAATTATCTTACAAATTTTTCTTAGGCCTTGTACAATGCAAGATTTTGTGTATATAAATAGACAGGAATTCTTTCTATTAAGAGGTTATAAAAAATTTAAAAGACTCAAACAAGTTTTTATGATAAATTATGTGTTCAAGTAAAATACTCGTTTACTTATTTGTTTGATAATATATTTTTATTGATTTATGTGCTAGTTAATTAAATCAATATGAAATAAAGAAATAATATCATTTTAAGAAGTTAAAAGAGACAATTTGATTGATACAAAAATTAAAGAGAGTGGGAGAATAAAACTTGCAAAATTATGCTATTTTAAAAATAAGTTATTTTGTGATTTCAATATTTTTTATAATGTCAATAGATACTACAAAATGAAAGAAACAAAGAGTCCTAGAATCAATATATTATATGGTTTAGTTAAAATTTTTTTAGAAAGCTGCTATTGTGAATTTATGATGAGAACTCTTTACTCCTATTTAATTTATTAATAATTAAGAATAGATAAAATTAAAAAATAAAAATGCCAAAAATTCTAAAAATTAAAATAAATATTTGAAATAATTATCTTAAATCAAATTGATAGATTGAATTAGGTGGATTTGAGTTGGCAAATTGACCTAATAAAAATCAGATCGACCCGTATCTGACCTAATACGATTAAGGTTGAATTAAGATTGAGCATTTTCAGGTTATCATTAAGTTAAATTGAATTAAGGTTGAAAAAATTAATATTATATCCCTACTTTAACCCAACCCAAATTTACCCAACTCACATGTAATTTGGATTGAATTGAAATATGAATTTTGAATAAAGTCTGATATAGTTATTATTTTAATTAATCAGTGATATCAATTCCGTCATTTAAATTTGAATCTCTTTAAATCTAGCTACCACTTTAATTAACCTGTGATATAAATCTCAATGGCTAATTTCACAATCTCAACTTCAGATTAAAGACAAGTACACAAGAAAACAAACTAGACAGTAGACACAGAAAAGAAAAGAGGAGAAAAAAAAAAAGGGAAAAGCAACTGTTAGCAAAGAAATCTATTGGACTAGTAATAAACACAGTGAGCTCACCTTTGGATATATAAATGAGATTGATAAAATTATAATAATATGATAAAATTATACTATTAAAAATAATATAATATTGAGCTTATTGATTAGAATTACATATTCTGGATACGTATTTATTTTATCAATTCATTGTATGAATACAAAAATTAAATAATTGGGTCATGCAATATTGTTAAATTTTATAAGTTTCATGAATATAATTGCCAAATAACTAGCCATTTTTACCCATCATAATAAAAAATTACATATTTCAAATATAATTATAAAAATTATTTATTAATTAATTTATAAATTATAGATGGAGCCATTTATCCATGACTTATCTATTTAAAACTAAACATTTAACGAGACTTGATAGCCAATTCATACGTACAACCGTTCCAAGAAAGTACAATAGGTCAATTGAAATTTCCGAAACTTTGGTGGCTAATTGCGCGCAATACAAATTAGAAAACCTGGCCGAAGGGTTTTGCAATCTGCAGCTCTCTTAACCCTGCTTGAACAAGCCAGAGTTCAGAGCAAAAGCTTCCTGTTTAATATGGCAAATCAGCCAATGAATTCTGATGGATCCGTAAGCCGGCAGACCAGAAAAAGACCTCTAATGGAAATTGATAAGCCGACAACAATAATGTGCACGGTGGTGGCGGTTGATCACACCAATTTTTGTTACAGAGTCTGCTCTGTCTGTGAAAAGACTCTCCCTGAAAACCCAACAAGTGCGTGCAAATACTGCAACTTTAGCAACAGTTTCAACCCCAGCAATTCTGGTTCCAAACGCGTCTTTCGTGTTCTTGTGAGTATCTGCATAGAAAAGAAAATCAGATAGCTATTTTCTGTAGTATTTTCTGAAATTTTGTTTCTCTGTTAGAGAAATGTTGCTTTAAATAAATTGGCTTTTGGGAATAGATAATAGAAAACTCTAATCTTTTGGGGGTTTTGAAATAATGCGAACAGGCATTTGTGTTTATACATAACAGAAAACTCTAATCCATTTGAGTTCTTGAAATGACGCAGGAACACATTTGAGTTTATTCATATTATGTTTTGTATATTATAGAAAGACCTTATCCCTATGACTTCTTGGAAGAATGTAGAGATACACTAACTTTTGACATGGTTTTTAATTTTTTGTATTTGCAGATGTCTATAGCTACAGACACGAAGGTTTTTGTGGTGATAATGTTTGACAGGGCTGCGAGAGTGTTGTTTGGTTGCTCGGCTGATGAGTTCTTTGACTTTGCCAAGACTCATCCTTATGCTGGTATTTTTCAGTTGTATATCAATTTTCTCTACAATTTTGTTGTGAAGTTGTTATTCTGTTGTTTTCCCTAAAAGCAGATTGCTAGAATTTGTGGAAGTAACTGAAGTACAATCCAAACTAGGAAAATGGACTTACTTCTGCCCGGGTGATTTATGATGTCATTTATTTTCAGATTGTAGCTTTAGAATTCTTTGTTAGCGTACTGAACTTGATTTTGCATAATGAGATTCTTCGGAATGTTTTCCCTTGAAAAAAAAAAGAATTGAAGTGCAAATTTTTACAGGGATTTATTGATTACTTTGTGTTCAATATTCATTTGAATTGGCTTTATGTTTATTATATGGAGTAGCTAGTCACAAAATATTGGATGAGTATCTATATATACTATTGTCCTTATTCATTTTTTGTGGCTCCTTTTTCTATGATCCTACATTTCACTTCCCATCTAAGCTAATCAGTCGGATTACTTTCCTGACTTATTTCATCATCTATAAATTCTTTATTGCAGCTATGACAGCTGGTAGGGCACTGGAGGGAGAGATTTTAACTGTGACATTGTCAAAACCGAAGAATGGTAATGCCCAGCATATGCGAGTGGTATCAGTTGTGCCCATGCGGACTGGTTTTCAGCCAGCAATTGAGACCTTGAGGGAATTGTACCAACTAAAAGAGGTTCCATAACAGACTATATTGTGCTGAAGTTACCCACTATCTAGCTACACAAAACATTTTAGACATTTATGCCTTTGCTAGTTGCTTTCTTCTTGCTCTGGGGGAGTCAAAGAAGCAATCTTATAATCAAGTACTCTCTTGTAATGTTTTAGTGTCTATCTTAATAATTTGAATTCATACCTGAAACATGAAAATCTTTTGAATTTGATATACTAATTCAAAACTCAAAATTTGCACACAGCACAACAATTGGGAGACTTTTTTACTAAGCACGCACTTCCTAAGACATAAGTTTATGCAATCAGTCATAGCTGCATTGCAGGATATAGTTACTCTATCAGATTGCCTGCAAGCCCTGACAATTTTTGCACTGAAAATTTGGCAACTTCTGAAAATAGATGAGTTATGGTGTTCGCTTGCTGCAGCGTACTTTACTATGTAGACGTATCCATGCATGTGTTTTTCATAGAAAGCTTGAAACCTACCAAGTCAATTTGCAATTTTAATTATTGATGTATATATGCAATACAGATGAAAATTGCCTGATATAGCGATTCTTTGCTGCTTAGTAGTAGATACTCTGACACAGATATAATTTCTGAAAATGAATGGCTTGCAAGAAAATTGATTAATCCCTCCTTTATGACTGAAATATCAAACTAATTATGGGGATGAATGTTAGATTGCATAGGAAGATAGATTTGACTACATACCTTCGTGTTCCCAAGATCTCCTGTTTATTATTTTGAGGTGCATTTGCCGTGTAATGAAATCATCCTGTCAGTTTGATTGGTATTGGATGATCAACACAATAACTGCAATTGCTAATGACAGCAGATATGAAAACAAGCTTGTCAGCTGCCTTTTACCTTTGATGTTAATGTGTGCTCAAGATTTCTATTGGACTCCACTGCATGATCTTGATGCTCAGAGTTGATATGGCTAAGAAAGAACTGCAAACCTTAAGAAGGGCTTTTAAAAAGCAGAGTATCTTGAGGATCTTTCATCCTTCTCCCATTACATAAGGGTGCACGCTTAACCAATAATTAAAGCTGAAATATTGAAGCTCAGACAAGCATTCGTGATCTTCACTGCTTATTTTATGCTATCAGATTACAGGCAATATTCAAGTCACTTAGTGTTTACATTCTATAATGAAGTTTTGCATCATTATAATGTCTTATGTGGTATTATTTAATGCAAACCAGAGTAAGCTGTCAAATGCAAAGCATGGAGGTCCAGAACTTTTGTAGTGCACTAGACTGGGAATTCAGAATGAGTACATTCAACCTTACAGGTGATTACTTTAATGAAAAGTTAATGAGAGTTAAAAAGGAGGATCTTATCCCAGCTAAGTCAGTCCACGGTGACAAGTTTGTTAGCTGAAAAGCGCCTTTTTCATACAAGCAAAATATTCTGTATAACTGTAACCATTATTTACTTGAGCAATTGGATTGCATCAGCGTCAAATTGATGTAATCAAGACTTTTATTCAATAAACTAACTTGAAATCATGAAATAAATAACGAACTCAGCTACTGCTTCCCAAAATAAGGAGGAAGCAATGTATTAATCTGCCGAGACATGAGAATGCAGTGGTTTATACAATAATACATGGACTGACAACTCAAATTGCTGCCTGCAAACTGTGAGATCCATAAAATTGCTTTGCTCCTGTTTCTGTTAGTGGATGTAATGAATGGTCCCCGTTGCTGATATACAAAGAAGAAATATGTCGGATTAACTGTATTACAAAATGGATGAAGTCTGGATTTAGTAATACACTTGTTGCTCCCAGAAAAAAATTAACAGAAGTTTTCTCCTGCTTGGATATTGATTAATACACTTGCTGACCTCAGACAGAGAACTTCTTTTGGATCTCATTTGTAATGGAAAAGATTCAGGAACTGATTAACAAGTGTCTGTCTATATAACTTTTGACAAATCATATCTTAGACTTGGCGGATAAAATCTGAGTTAGGTACGCCTCAGATGTATCATTTCATGCAAGCTAGTGCTACTCTTTTATTTGGGCGTTCAGTTAAAGAGTTTGTGCTAAATATAGTTGGAAATCTCCTGCTAGTTCACTTTTGTCTGATAAATTTATTATTGATGCATTTTCTTGAACTGGTAGAAGCCCATTTTAGATGGATTACATGATTTCATGTAATTTGGCTACATAGTTTTTGAAAACCACTAAATAACCTCTCATAGAGGCTGGCCCTGCATCCACCTCCTTAGCATTTCCAATGATGCTTTTGGCTGATCCATTGGAACCATGTGACCAGCATTATAGACCTTGAGGAAAGTAAGAGGACCATGGCTTTTCTTCAATCCTGCCTTCACACCATCTACCACAAATGGACTAGGCAAAGCTGATTGAAAATTTTTCTGACCAGACCACTCCATGGCTGTAACCCATCTCAAGTTTCCTGACGTATCAGATTGGATTGGTGGTTCAACAAGGCTGGTTTACTATCAGTTCAATAAAGAAAAGAATCTTACCAAGCCAGTTGCAAATAAGATCATACTCCCCAGCATATACGAGTAATTTGACTCCATCCTGTAATAATGCTGGAATACCATCCACAAAATTCTTCATCAAGTCTCTAGCCATTGCACTGCGCACCACTGAACTACATGGCACAAATTTTATGTCTCCAACACCAAGAGCTGTTTTAACAGATTTTTGGTTTAGGAATTTCTCCACATTTGAGAAGTCGTAGCATAGAGGTCCTTCACATCTTTTTCGAATATCATAGTACTGAAAGAAAATACGCAACATACTGTTAATTAGCTTCATTTTGTGCTGTCTGGTATTATCACCAAACTGTGTTTTATTACATTTATACCACCCGCTTGCCCAAGTATGCTAGCAAAAATTCTGTTGCAATATCTGGATGCTAAGAGACAAGAAAATGAACCGTTGTTGCCTGCTGAAGAATTTTTTTTTTTTTAGTCCAGAAAAAAGAGAACTCAACTTCAGTGATATTAGGTAGAGAAAGCATGCTTGAAGGTTGTGGCAGAAAAGTTCCAATGGGATAAGTTCTTAGATTATGAATTACCGCAACATTTTATTAGCTTTTGGCAGAGGGGGAATAAGTTTCTCAGGCGGTTATAATGAGATTGATTGATCAGTTTCATGCCTAAAGCATAGTCAGCATATGCTTTGTACTGGATCTCTGGGTTTGTCAGTCCATTCCCAATAGCTAATCCCTGCTTAATAAAGGTCTAACACATAAATCTAACAGTTAACAACCATAGAGTTGTAGATGAAAACAACATTTGAGGCTTACTTTGATATTTATGTAAGTTGATTTCTTGTTTTTGTTTGCCTGCTGAATTCGAACAGAAAAGGCTGGAATGTAGTGTCCTGCATATGATTCTCCTGTGATGTAAAAGTCATTCTTTCCATATCGAGGGTGCCTCTTGAAGAACGCCTACAATTGAATGGTTATTCAGTTTAGTTTATGCCAGTATATGATGGTTATTAGCAATGCACTAGTTCTATTTGTTTAATGTGATATTCATATCTTTACTTGACCATATGGCAACAGACCTGCAGGAAGTCATAGAAATCCACACTTGCAGCCTCTGTGCTCTTGCGGATGTCTCCCCTGTAAGAAGTATAACTGAATCCAGTTCCAATTGGCTGGTCCACATATATGAGGTTGGAAATCTACATATTTAATATTTTTCTTTAAAATGCTTATCCCAGAATATAAGAATTCGTTCGAACATTTCGGTCATCTTTGTATTCATACTTTTCACTGTTTCACTTTTAGTCGTTCAATTCATTTTGTATCATCTTTTTGACTCAAATTTGCTGCTTCATTTAGATTGTGCTGGTCATTTCTCCTAGATTTT
The DNA here is from genome assembly GCA_014898725.1 of Jacaranda copaia. Taxonomy (NCBI): domain Eukaryota; kingdom Viridiplantae; phylum Streptophyta; class Magnoliopsida; order Lamiales; family Bignoniaceae; genus Jacaranda; species Jacaranda copaia. The sequence goes on along the minus strand of JACGDI010001574.1, from coordinate 27,024 downwards.
GATTGTAGTGCAGGAGATTGAGTTACCTTCTATGCAGCAGAGAATTGCTTCACATTCTTGCTTACCTCATGATTAATAGTTTTGGCTGCTAGACATCATGATCTTACCAATATGTAAAACTGAAATGTTAATCCAAAATGCACATGTGCAGGCTATTCCTGTTTTTAAGTGAGTGGACAATCGGACATATTGTTTGATCAATTTATAAACATGGCATAGAATGCTGTGAGGTCTGATCAAGAGAAGTAAAAATATGACTTCATGTTTGCTCTGCTATCCCTGTTGTCTTGAAAAAGTGCACACAATGGACTCACAGATGATTGCTTCAATTTTGACTGAAAATCATTACCATTCTAGCTATGAGGCCTTACTATAGTGTACCAAAATATTGAATATTCAAGTCTCCTTCTGTCTCTATAATTAAGTCTTGCATCAATTTGCTGATCAATCACAAATGAGATGTCAAAATGAGAGAGACAACATTATGGTACATATCTATTTGAAGGAAGTTCCATGCCCACTCATCTAAGTACTGCCCAAATGGGTATATTGTTTACCTGATTATGTCATAAAGTAAAATGACAACACCATCGAGGCCAAGTCCACATTTTAGATTATGATGTCAATATATTTTTAGTTGTAGATGCTGTCAACTCAACCACTAGGAACAACACTGACATGGAACATGGAATTTAATAAAACTAGAAATAAGTACCTTGTCCCAGCCAAAATCATTCCATACAAGTGACAAGTTGTCTGCTAAGTGAAAAGGGCCATTCTCATAAAACAAAGCTAATGAGCCACTGCATCCTGGGCCCCCACTTAACCACACTACAACAGGGTCAGTAGTTCTGTTGTTCCTTGATTCAAAGAAAAAGTAGAACATCCTGCAAAACCATTTTTACTCAAGTGGTTGGCTTAAGTTTCTCACAAGGATGACTCAAGTACTCTACAGATGAAATATGACTCATTCTTGTATACCATTTCAAAATTATGTAGCATATAGCATTAGTTGTTATTTTCAAAGAGAGACAGTAGACAACAATGATCTAGACAGAAGGAATGGAGTGGTTATGAAGTGGAGCACATATACAACATTTATATGTTAAAAGATCATCAAAGTGATGGCCATTTTAGGACGGATCATACCTTGCACTTCTGGTGTGTGGAAGTCTAAAATAACCAGCATGGTGCCCCAAGTTCTGTAGAGTGGCACCTGTATCACTGAGATGGGGGAATTGAATATGCTTTTCAACAAGTTTGGGTTCAGTCACTGCAGATTCTTCTTGAACAATATTCACATCTAGCTCAGGAAACAAGTTGAGCTTTCTGATAATCTTTTCAACTGGTGTCCTGGGAAATTCTGTAGTTGATGATGGGGAAAGATTGCCCACTTCGGTACTTTCTGCAATCCAGAAAATGGGAAAGGGGAAAATGAGAAGTAGAGAAAGAAGACCATGAGAGAATGCTGGTTGCATTCTTGTGGCTTGTTTCTCAGCAGAAAATGGTTTCCACTGTAGATTTATTATATTGCTGATTCTGAATTAATGTTTGTTGATCTTCTTTAAGTTATAGATAATAGAGGGTGAATTAGCACTTATGCTAATTATACATGTATCATTCGTAGATATTTAGAGATAAAAAGGGATAATGACTTTTTTATATGAAGATTGGAGATGTCTTCTATTCCCAAACAAGGTTAAAAATCTTTGGTTTTTCCCCTTATTTTCAGTCTCTGGCTTTCATAAAATGACATTGTGCATCTGTCATTCTAGAAGTTGGGAAACTAATGCTACCAGTGAAATCTCAAATGTTTCCAATTTGTTAAAAGGTTCTAGTTTATGGAAATATAAATTTTTCTTCATTTTTTATTTATATATATGCCCCATTTATCTAATATAGATGCACATATTACCTGCATATTTGCATTCAAAATTATATAAATAAATGAATTGGGACCCATATCCAAGCCTACATATGTCACTGTAAGCTCTAATAACATTGTTTTAAGCTTTTAAGATGTCTTAACTTAAATAAACCTAGTCAATAACGATCTAAATCTATTACCCAGGACACTATAAAATTAAGAATCATGAATCTTTCTGCATGTCTGAACTCATTCTGGAATTTAAATTTATTGTTAAATACACTTTATCCTCGAAACCATACAAATGCTTCATTCATATCCATAAACTAACAAGTATTATGCTTAAAAAACCTTCTAGCCTAAATATTTGACAAATTGTTCTTACGTCTTTATTATATACGTATATATATTTATACAAATTATTTTGAGCATTTTGAATGGTGGTTGTATGGCTAGCTGCATTATAGGGGATACATATTATAGAAGGAAGGTGAATAGAAGCATTTGAAAAATATCATTTTTCTCTCTCTTCTCGCAAGACAAAAATTATTTTGAGCATTTTGAAGGGCGGTTGTATAGCCAGCCGCATTATAGGAGATGCATCATATAGAAAGAAGGTGAATAGAAGCCTTTGAGGAATGTAAATTTTATGTTATTTTATTTTTTGTGTGTTTG
>JACGDI010001574.1:2027-12813 GCA_014898725.1 Jacaranda copaia | reverse complement strand
ATCAAAGGACTTGATGATTTGATGCTTTGAAAAGGTATAGGACCTTTGCGGTAGCAATACGTCGTCGCGGTAAGAACTTGAAACTTAAAGACTTGAGTTTTGAGGCTTGAGAATATATGAATATGTATATGAATAAGTCTCTAGTCATCCCTTTATATAGGTGTTCAACAAGAGACTCCAAAATAGTTTGAACATATTTGATAATTATCTCTTTGATGCACATATTAAAAGATAATATCAAATATTCTTGACTTGATTGGTCCACGTACATGGATGTGCCACGTGTCCCAACTTGATTAGCTTGAGATTTTTAGGCCACCAGATTTGATTTGATTGACATGATACATTTCCATCTTAACACTTGTCAATATTTGCTTTGTATAACATAAATATTAGAATATTAATTAAAATTAACTATTTATTATTTGAAATTTAATTTAATAAATTTCAATATATAAATAGAAAATTTTAAATAATAACAAATATATTATTTACACATGTCATTTTTTAATTGGCTCAAAAATTAAGCCGTCTACAGTCTCTATCTCAAAGAATAGAATATTTCCACTCAACCTGTAAATTTATTGTACTAAAAATTTCGATCAAAATCAATTATCAATGATTTATTAATATTCATTTTTGCACAAACTATACTATAAAATTACTCCTTTTTGCATAGTCCATTTTAAATACTAATTAAATAAATAAAACCAATGGGCTATGTTAATTTATACTCCGAATTCATGCTGAAGTGAATTGATATTGTATCCCAAATTTTCAATAATATTCTTTTCAAAAAATATTAAAAATTTTAATCATCATAAATTATAATGTCAATCAAAACCGTATATATTACATCTTGAAATGATATTTTTCTAAACATATACTTTTCAACATTATACTACCATATAATAATATAAAAATTTGATGTTACATTACTAATCAGACATAAATTTGTATAAAAAGGCATTGTAATAAATAATTATTTATTTTTAAAATAAAATCAAATATAAATTCACTTTCAACATATTTTCAAATCTCCACTACCAAAACATATTATCTCAGGACATCTTAAAATAAAATAAAGCCAAATATTCCTCTTATTTTTCTCTCTATTTTTTCCTTGACCTAATTTTTCTCTTCTCCCCCGCAATGCGTGGGTGGTTGTGAGTGGGGTCAATCTATTTTAACTAACTGAACCTACCTATATGATATAGTAATGGTAATACAGAGAAATTCAAATATCCACCAACTGACATGTCAATATTCTCATCCAAGAACCCTCACATAAGTCTTTGCGCAATGAAGTAACTATGTATTAGCCCTTGACTTCTTTATTGGGCAGATAAGATGGACATTAATTAAGGGTTTCTGACTGGGTCAGAAGAGATCTCAGTATTTGGGATGATGTACATAAGTTATAAAAATATTAAAAGTCTAAAATGGAAACCCCTTTTGGGCTTTCAAAGGTTGGAGTTTAGTCCCACATCCTATTAATGGACACTATTCCAAATTGTCGGTAGGGTATTCATATCCTTGCAATTAATTTGTTATTGACTTTGATCGTTAATTATCTAATGGTCACATATTACTATACTACATTTTAATTTCTGCACGACTATATGTAGTGAAGACAAGAAAATATAGTAGATTAATGTGTTCACAATTACTATAAAATTGAGTGTGATTATTAGTTTAATGTGTGATTAGACTAAATTCATATTTCAGGAGAGAAACGTTTATGTAAAATTAACCGTCAATTTAGATTTCGATTTCTCTTTTGTAGTTGGGGAATCGATTTTACATATTAATTTCTCTTTCAATCATGAGTTTCCATCTCTACTTAAATTCTCTCATAAATAAATTATTAAAAAGTTCAAGAAACAAAAATCAATGTATGATGCGCTATTTGTAATATTGTGGAACTAAGACAAGTCGAATTTGGGAAAAAAATTTCCTGCTCAATTTGAGACTCGAATTTTATATATCTAATTTTTGGAATCAAACTTAACTCAATAAAAACTTTGATTCGATCAAACTTAAATTTTCAAGTGAACTCTAAATCACTGTAATATTTGAGATCGATAATAGATAGGAAAAAATTCAGTAAGCCCAACTATAAATTATAATATTTATTAATTTATAACAAACATTATCAACCATCATAAACAAATTAATATATATATATATATATATATATAACTTTACAAATAACGTACATATAGATATATACATATTGGCTGATATGCAAAATTTGGGAGCTAAGTCGACCCTTTTACATTTTTACTTATATATAATACCTTGTGTACCACCCACTCCCACCACCCGCAAACAACTCTCTTGCAATTTACTAGTAGGAAAATGCAATAATTTTCCACATCAATGTGCGATTGATGTGGAGCTCTCTCTCTATGTATAGATTGTTGAACTTTTCAAAATAATAGTAATTAGTCATAATAATGGACGAAAAGAGGAAGCTATTAATGGGTGTTGGGATTTAAATTTCAGGATATTGTATTCATAAAGATCCTTATCTGTCCATATTAAAATCAATAGAAATAAAATCTATCCAATAAATAATGTGAAAGCAATATGTCCAAATATCTCCACGCATAAAAATTGTCTCAAGTACTCATCATCTCAACATTTTGTATGTTGCTTTTGCATAATATCTCAGTTTTGGTTATTTATTTAAGTTTTTTCAGTTGTAATTTATGAAAAATGCATCTGATTTATGATGCTTTATAATTTATTTACTTACGAGTTGCAAGTTATGCCAAGCACAATATTAGCTCCATCGTTAATAAATCAAATTAATTTAAGAAATCTCAAACATAAGTACAAGTACTAAATTAACTGGTGGCTTAACATTGAAAATAGGCATGTCTTATGGCCTAATGCCGGAGGCTTTTACGTACTTAGCAATGTTGTCAACACCACATAGAACACGATATCTTATAAAGTGAAAGTTGTTTTGTAAGGTTGCGATTAATCACATGCTTGGTATCCCATTTCCCCCCTCTTAATTTGATATTAAAATCTCATTTAAGTAAAGGTATAGAAGATTTTGACGATGAAGTGTTACCTAAGTAATAAGATTACTACCCATATTAAGAAATTTTGAGTTTAAATTTCATCAGTGGAAGTAGTGGTTCGCCCACATAAATAATTTATTTTATTGTTATTTGATATCTTGATGTAATTATTCTTATTGGTCAATGTCGTATGCATAAAAGTCTTGAAGATGTGAAACCATACATTTTTCTTGTTGATATATATATATATATATATATAATGTTAATGTGTTATTTAAATTATTATGAAATTATTATTTCAAATATCTAAAATTATACATTTTTCTTGCTAACATATATGATCTTCAATTTAGTAGCACATTAGTCTCATATAAAGTGTGGGGTAAATTATAAAAATAGAATTGTGACTGTGGCCAATTCGTAATGTAGAACTTAAATTTATGGTGATATTAAAGTATGACCAAAACTCATAGGACAACGACCACCGAAAAATATAGTCAGTACTGATGATTGCTTGCGTGGCGCCTACACTGGTGTTCCATGCACTCGCCATGCAAGCAATATCTGGCGCTAACTATGTTTTTTGGTGGCTGCTGTCCTTTTTTGTCAATTTTTAATAAACTTTAATCCTACTTTAACACCATCCCAAATTTTAGTCTTAATTAAAATGCAAAATGGTCATTGCTACGGTTTTAGTTTTGTAATTTTTCCTAAAGTGTTAGGTTGTTGATGACTTGATTCAAATTTAATAACTAATGAACTCTTAATGTACATGTGTTTAAAAAATAAAAAATAAAAAACGACATGTATGACTTTTTACAAAGTTGAGTGAGCCCTTCCAAACCAAAGTGTCGGCAGAGAGGCCCCATTTTGCCATATATTCGGTCACGTAGGGCACACTCGCCCAACAAAATTGAATAAAACCCTTTTGTCACAAATTCCATAATTTGTGCCAGTCTATAATAGAAGCTGTTGCTTGTGAAAAGAGGAATTGAAGATGCTATTCAATCCATGGATTTGAAAGTTATTGCCCACCAAAACAATCATTTGAACTACTGTACACCATAATTCAAAATAATTCCATTTTTTTTTCTTCTACTCAATGATCAAGTGCTTTTTATTATAATTTGTAATCGAAATATCAAATAAAAAAATAAACTATTATGAAAGCAAACTAATAATTATAATAAACATAACAAAAGTGAATTAATCCCACATATTTAATAAGATTTAAACCCTATAAAACCACTTAATTTTGAGATCTCTATCTTACTGTTACAATTAAATTATTAGAATTTCTCAGTCAAATAATACATCTGATACAACATAAATTTTGTATATATTTATATCATAATTCAAAAGGTATTACTCTATTTTGTGTATGTTTATATTATAAACTTAAAAGTAAGGATTACATTGAAGAATTAGTAGCATGCATAATTGATTTGGATGAGAGAATAAAATTGGGAGAATGTCTTCAAAAATATTAAAATTCATAAATTGAGTAAGAGTGAATTGCATTTGCAGGCATCCCACATACTATTGCTCGATCGCTTTGTTATGATTCAAAAAACATTTTATATTTGGAGTGTGACATCATTTTGAATTAAAATACTTACTAGTGGAAAATAAATGGGAATTTTATATTATATAGTATCAAGATAAAGCATAGGTAGGTCGACGTATTTTGTAGCTAGTTCTTGGTTATGATGTCAATGGATGGAAACTAAAAGAGGTCTATTTTAAATAAAAATAATAATAATAATAATAATAATAATAATAATAATAATAATATAATTCTCAAAAATGCGTGACTCGCTAATCCTCAAATTAATTAAGTTTCAAAATGCAAGTTTCGAGCAACAGACCTTTGCTGACAATTTTACTGTTTCATTCTTTGAGTTGGTTGCGATTGTAACCCAAATTTGAAACAAACAAAATCCTACTTACGAACTAACTTGATTCTTAAATTATAATAACCTTGCATCAATAACCCTTTTGCTTGTATTAAGGATTTAAGAAACCTCATAAAATTAAATTAACAATCTCCTGAAATGAAATGAAGAGAAATTAATAAAAGTATTTAGGTTTGAGTTGAGCAATTAATCAGAGAGTGTTTGACTAATTTTATTTAAAAGGTTTTATACACTTTTATATATTATAGGATGTTTTTGAAACTTATAAGATATTACATTTTTTTGTAAAAATAAGGTTTTAAAGTGTTTGAATAAAATAATATCTTAGAGCTTATAAAATATTAGTAATAGTATTTTTGTAATTAATATGATTAAAATTAAACTAGCTTCTTACTTTTTGAAAAAGAGCTTATAAGGTCATAATATTTTATTTTAGGAGCTTATAAGCTTTTTTTTAAAAAAAAATTTACTAAACACTTTTTCATATCTTATAAGCTACTCAAAATATTTTATAAAATGTTTTGAGCAACTTATAAGCTCACCCAAATACACTTTGATTCAATGACATCGCTCACGTGTGTGTATGTGTGTGTGTGTATATATATATATATAAATGTCAGATCCATAATTTGAACCCTCATGTGTGCATATGTGAAAATTAAAAAAAATTATACATATATATATATATATATTTTCTCTTTAGACATCCATTGTAATTCTCAGGTACGTACATAGAGACCAAACAAAAGAGTTAGTTCCCCTAATTTTTCATGGTTCAAATTTCAATGGAATTTTTATAAATTAGAATATAAAATACCAATTAAAATAGATAATATAATATGAGAAATTAACATAGTGAGAATTAAAATTGATCCAAATAAAGATTTAAAAGAATATTTATTACAGTTGACATTTAGTTATGAAGTGAAATAAAATTAAGAAAAAACACGAAATGAAGTATTAAGATCTAAACTCACTTATTAGATCACGGCACACACCAATTATTGATCTGATTCATGTCCTGCACGGATTGGGACTAATCAACTTCTGAAATATTGAATTATGAATATATATCAGCTTAGGTAGCATTATAATTAATGGAAGGAAAACACTGTATCTTCGTCACTATGAATCAGTGGGAGCATATTACAATTTACTGATCCAGACTGCTAATTTTCTAATGATTTCAACTAATGAAGATATTTTTCTTCTTTGCAGGATATAATTAATTCAGAGTTAAGATTACTACTTTCTTTTTTATTTTCTTTTCCCCTCTCTGAAATAATAAATTGCAATGAGCAACAATGTTCCCGAAATAATATACAGCTAGTAGCCCTTTTTCTTGTCGCGCATTGATTTCTCAAATTGAACCTACAAGGATGCGAGTAGAACAATTGAATTAACTATTTCACCGAAACTAAACAATTTTCTGTGTTGTATGAACAAGATTGCCTAATCTCTTTTCAGAGAATAACATAATGTTTAGCTAAATTTAGTATTATCTCTATGTAATATAGGATGAAAACGAGTCGAGTTGGAAATTATTTAGACAAGGCAACTTTGTAAAATTAAACAAGAGATGATGATATTGAATATTGAAATAAAAACTAGACCTCACTTACAAAAAAAAAAGTAAATTTATTTATTATTTTAAATACTATTATTATCTTTGATTCTTGCATCATCTTTATCATCAGTCACTCTAGAAAAATATAACAAGTTACCATTGAATATTAATATTAACTAGTAAAAAATTTATTCAACTGCAATAATAATTTTCACGAACTTAATTGTAATAAAAATAATATTTAAGTTGGCGTTACTGACATTTAATGACATATTTGTAGCAAAATGAAAATCTTGGGACATAGCGTGATAATTATTATCATTAGATTATCTACTTATCATTTTACATTTGTCATTAATGTTGAGAGCGACAACTTAAGATACTAGTTCTTATCATTCTTAAATTATTGTTAGTTAAACAAAATTGAATACAACTAATACAACCCCCAAATTATTTATCTTTGAAAAACAAACGTAATGTGGCTCAAAATTTCTTTACTATTTTTATTGAAAAAGTTAATTTATGAAATGAATTGAAGATTACTCATCAAGTTTTTTTACGAATCTCTATTGCCTAATAAAGATAATAAATCCACAAGGAGCAATGCATCAAAATCCTTCAGAAATTCATATTGGTATAAACAATATAATAATTAATTAGTTGAAATAGAACATAAAATATGAAATTAAATAAAGAATTTAAAGTGTATTAATATATCCCAGCAAATACTTAATTATGGATTTGATCAGTTAAATGTTAAACCTTCACTACAATCTAAAACAATATTAATGACAAAATATTGAGCAAAAAATATTAAAATTCCAGATAATAAGACATAGTTATATTTAATTTACTAGTATTGTTATTGTTAATGATTAATAATACATGATTCGAACGAAAATTCAATGACATAAATTATGGTTTACATAGTAAATTTGCCATTCATTTTGTTGTTGCCATAAGCATCACAAACTACTTACTTCAACTGAAAAGAAGCATGAAGTGAACTTTTTCTGAACTTCCACATCCTCACAAGCACTTTCCAAATGAGCAACCCTAACCAACAACCTACCTATCTCATTATACACAAACAATGCATAATGAGAAAGAAAACTGCAAAGAATATGATCCCAATTCCCAATTCCAAATATATACATATATGGAGATGATTTCTTGTGCGTATGCATCACAAATTGTCCTTGGTATTTTGTCTTCAAGTGCAGCCTCCGGCCCACATGCATCAACCTCCTTATCACTATATTTTAAATTTCTCGGGCGGGACCCCATAATCTTTTCTTATTTATACCACATTCGTATATATACTGCATGCCTCGCTACATTAATTCCATACACATAGTTATAGCGAGCAATATTTGAGCTGTTTTTCTAATTCTCATCAGCATATGGCTCTGCTTGTTTGTCTCCTCTTCATTTTGATGTTCCCTTTGAGAAATAATGGGCAGGGTGGTCCACCTTCTCCTGGGTACTACCCGAGCTCCAGAATTGGGTCTATAGGGTTCAGCCAAGGGTTCAGGAACCTTTGGGGTCCTCAGCATCAAAGGATAGACCAAGGCCAACTAACCATCTGGCTTGACAGAACCTCAGGTACCACTACGACTACTATATCAGACAGACTGATTTATGACCTGATGTAATTAATTACCTTTAATTTTGTGCAGCATTATTATTCTTTATTTCAATGGTATGTGTGGTTCTGACTTTGTTGGCAATTAATGTGGTTAATTATTTTTGGTGGCAGGAAGTGGATTCAAATCGCAAAATTCTTATTCATCAGGTTATTTTGGGGCTGCTATCAAGCTCCAAACTGGTTATACTGCTGGAGTTATTACATCTTTCTATGTGAGATCATACAAATTTATATCGCAGTTACGTACGTTGTATAGTTGTGTTAAGTACTGATATATATATATATGTGTGTGTGTGTGTGTGTATGATAAAATGGCAGCTTTCAAACAATGAAGCCCATCCGGGGAACCATGATGAGATTGATATTGAGTTTCTGGGCACCACACTGGACAAGCCTTATGTTCTGCAAACAAATGTTTACATCAGAGGGAGTGGAGATGGACATATTATAGGGCGAGAGATGAAGTTTCACCTTTGGTTCGACCCCAGTAAGGATTTTCACAATTATGCCATCCTCTGGAATCCCACGGAGATCGTGTAAGTACTACCGTGACGTCTAACTATACCTATAATTAAAATCCAAATATTATATATATGATTAATCAACATATATGTAATTTAAAATTGATATATTTTTATGAGTATGTTTAATACATTTATTATTAATTTACAATATAAAAAAATTAAGATAAATTATCTATTAAGATAAAGGATTTTCGTTTTTTTGGCAGAAAATATTTAGAGGTACCTAGGTTCTAACTTCTAATCAAGCTCACCTTAAGCCACGTGGAAAAGAATACATACACAAAAACTATAAGATTAAAAATTATTAGTTTTATAGCAATTAATAGTATAAATATTGCAATTTGTTTAATTTACATGCACTTGGTAAACAATTGTACCCCACTTAAAGTGATTGATTTTTGACGTTTGACAAGAAACATGTGAAAATGAACCATGAATCAATGCACAGGTGAAATTTCCAATTCTCAATATAATACAGCATAATTTTAATGTGTGTTGTATATCTATTCTCGCACAACAATATGCAAATTACACACAATATGTCTTAATAAGTGAGAGAGGTAATTATATATAAAAAGTATTGTTCCCAATGCTAAATAAAATTCTCCAGTAACTAGTAGTCCTTCCTTTTTCTCAAAATTATATTGGGTTATAAATTTTCATATGATGCAGATTTTTTGTGGATGATGTGCCCATCAGAAGGTACCCGAGGAAAAGTGATGCCACATTTCCGTCGAGGCCAATGTGGGTGTACGGCTCAATATGGGACGCCTCCTCATGGGCCACCGAGAATGGAAAATACAAGGCTGACTACAATTACCAACCCTTCGTTGCCAAGTACAACAATTTCAAGACAGGTGGCTGCAGCGCCACTGGCCCCACCTCGTGCCGCCCCGCCTACGGATCACCGTCCGGCTCTACCGGGCTGAGCAGCCAGCAGTACGCGGCCATGGCATGGGTCCAAAATAATTATAAGATTTATGATTATTGCCGGGATTCACAAAGAGACCATGGACTCACACCGGAGTGCTTATAAGGGGTCCAATTGGTTACATTTGGTCTGAGACATTTCTAAATAATTACACACCACATAATATCATGTTATTTCTTATCATGCAATCTGTTTGGAAAGTTTTGAGACGCGCCCACTTGCCAAAAAAGGATATAAAAGTGTAGGTGAAGGCAAAGCGTCCATGCCTCCAAAGATTTGCAAGTTGAATCGATTTTTGTGTGTGTGTGTTTAGAAAGTGACATAAAGGGAAGGAAAATACCTTCTGGTTTGTAAACGCCGAGATGTGCTTATAAATGCACATCTTCTTTTTTTTTTCCTTCTCTTTTTGCTTTCTTACGCATTTTACATTTTATAGTAAATTGAAGGGGGCCGTCCAATGTCCAATACTCAATAGTAACAATTGGGACTTTCAAGCTAGAATTCGCTTATTAAAATATAGTGTTAAACTGTTTAATTTTCTATCGAGTAGTTAATTGATTTATTTTTTTTTTATGATTTTAACGTTACTAAATTTTTAAATTTTAATGTTATATTGACAATTTACAGTTTTCAAGTTGAGAATTTGACTTTTGGATATCATGTTGGTTACTTTTCATGGTAATTTATTTTGCATAAGTAAATTATTGGATTTACCTTCAAGTCAATCAGGCTTAGCCTGGATACATGGATAAAATTTACATATTTATAATAGTATAATAAAATTACAATGTTGAAAATAAGAGGATTTGTATTTGATAATTAGAATTGTACATTTTTAAATATGTATTCATTTTATTAATTTCTTGTACGGATAAAAGGATTAAATAATTGAATCAAACAAATTACTAAAATACCCATTATAATAAAATAAGTAGAAAATTCCAATATTCCTCCATTGATTCTCATATTACCAAGATACATTTCATTCACAACTTCAAAAAGTTCAAAAACTGTCTTTCTTCCTTTCTTCTGCTACTTTATTTCTACATTTCTACAAGTTTAGTCCCCCGTAGCAAACCCCATTCATATTTGTGCTGCTTCATTTTTACATTGTATCCATTTTAAATGATGAGGAATCTTCACTGATTTAGATGGAAAGCTTTGT
>JACGDI010001573.1:1551704-1562476 GCA_014898725.1 Jacaranda copaia | reverse complement strand
ACGTAACTCAAGGCTAGCAAGCATGCATGAATTATGATGCAGTCCCACACACCTTTCATTTACTTGTGCCATTGGAGTCTTGGGCCTATTCTAAATCTAAATGCTACGTTAAGAATGTCAAATAATCATACTACAAAAAATTAATATTTCAATTATGATCATTCATAGTCAATACAAAAAAAAATTAGTTTTAACTATGAAATTAACTATACCATAATAAAATTGTACATTAGAGACATTAAGAAAGTCAATATAAATAGTATCATTGACCCTTTTGCATATAATGGTAAGTGTCATTTATAGCAGATAGCTAAAGGTGACTGTATATATATATATATATATCACTATTTTACCTTTATTTTGATATTAATAAAATTAAAAAAAATACATTAAATGACATATTAAAATGCAACAAAACATGTTTTAAATGATATTTCAAAAGTCTAACATATCCGATTTTTGAGATTTATAATAAAATTAAATAAGAGGAATTAAAATTCAATGAAATAATTTTAAATTAAAGAACTAAATCATAATCAAATCGTTAATTGGATCAATTAAGGCCAGAACCTAAATATTGAAAGCCATAGGATTGAATATTAATTAAATTTAGGACCAAATTGTATTGAATCAAAAATATTAAGGTCAACGTAGGCTAGTTAAAAATTTAAGGACCTCAAAATAATTAAATTTGGACCAAATAGCTCATAAATAGAAATGTTAGGGGTCAATGTGTAAAAAAATAAAAGGTGGAGGTCTCAATTGAAACTTAGGGACCAAAGTGTAAGGGAATTGAAAGTTTTGTGGCTAGTGTGAAGTTGGTTAGAAGTTTTGGGCTCCAATCTGAAAAGACTAAAAAATGCCCATATATATATATATATATATATATTAGGGATGAATTTTTATTGAATTTTTAAAATATACTACCCCAAGCCCACCCCAACCACAAATAGTTAGAAATCAACCATGAAACCAAAAACTAATAATGAGGATAGTTTTCTCTAACTAAAACAAGCAAAAACATATATATAAAAAAAGAGAATCAAGAAATTGATCAAAAAATTAGGCCAATGACAGACAGGTGGTGAAAGTGACAGTTTTATCATTTTCAACAATGGAAAGAGGTTGGGTTTAGAGAGGTTTTGGTCGGAATCCCATAGGCAAGCTAACGGTGGCCTCAATTTGGAGTTCCAATCCACGGTGGTGGAGGAATTAAGATGGCGGCGTTGCACTGTTGCTAGGTTGGAGCAGCGTGTTCGAACGGCCAATTGATAGTCTAAATGGTGGAGTTTCTCAAAATTGGTTTAGGGATTCTCATGGACTTGACGAGGCGCATCTTTTGGTCAAGTAGGCTTGCATTTAGGTGTTGGTAGTTGGCGGCGGCAATCGAGGAACAGTGGATAGGGAATTATGACTCTGACCAGTCTAGACCAAAATTGGATTAAGAATTGGACTTTTACTTCCCAAAATTGGGTAATTTCCATATTGAATGTTGATGTGATTAACTTTTTAATTTCTAATTAGAACCTTGATGAAATTAAGGTTATTAATTATAATTGGGCCTAAGTTAGTAATTAATATTATAAGTGTTGATGCCAATGATACAAATGGTTGAATTGAAATTAGTTAATAGTTTGGACTCAGTAATTGAAAAAACATTGATTGATTATCATTGAGATCAACCCGTTGAGTAGGAACAATTATATTTATTACTAGAAACCTTAAATATAAAATAAAAATTTGGGAAATTATGATTAAATGGAATGAGTTGACAAAGAAACCCGATAAGGACATTTGTGCACACTTAAATTTATAAACCATAAGATAATACGATGTTGGTTTAAGTTATCTTATTCTGAATTTTGAATTAGTTAGGAAGCCAAGATATGAGCATCGATACAATTAGGGATTCCTCTACAATTGCCAAGTGAGTTTGTATTTCTTTGCTGGAGAAAAAAACATATATGCTTGTTTTTATATCCTGGCCTCTTGATCCTATCATATTGAGATTCAATATTTGCTGTGTGTTCAACTGATGCTATTCTTTGACTTGTGTTTTGAACTAAGTACTCTATTTGAGTTGCTCTTCTTGCCTGTAACTATTGAGCTATTTTTGATCAAGCTTAATGTGAATTCTTATCTTATGTATAAACTAATAAATATATCATTATTGTTTGACCCTTTCTTTGTTAAAGATTGTAATTCGCCTATTCCATAATGACCTTCAATTCTTGAGTCACTTTTGATAGTATATCTAGACTTTTCTTTTTCCTTGTCCATGATTCTTGAGCCATTTGTATTTGAATTCCTTATTTAACATGAAAGGTTGAAATCTTGAACTGAATATTTTGTTCACACAAGTTTTGAAAAAGTAAATTGTTTGTGAAATTTTACCACATATCACCCCTTTACACTAATTGTGATTTCTTGATGATTATGATATATGTTGTTTTATTTAAAATTGGCGATTATATTGGAGAAACTGAAAATCTATTACCTTGGCATAAACTTCAGATTAACTTATTGATTGTTTGTTTATCATGGTGAGTCGATATGTTTATTGTACTATTGTTTGATCTTTCACCGCAATGAGCATGATATATTATTACTGTGTATATCCACATTCGAATCGCTACGAGCATGGCATGTTATCACTGTGTATATAGGACATTTACACTACTGTGAGCATGCATATTATTAATGTACATATCCATATTTGCACCACTACAAGCATAGCATATTATCACTACGGCTATTGGACATTTGTACTACTGCGAGCATGGTATATTATTGTGTATCTCCATATTTGCACTATTATGAACATGGCATATTATTATTGTAAATACACAAGCTTATTGATATCCTTAGGGTGGGCTCTGGGATTAGTGTCGAAAGATGATCGAATGAAATAGTCGACTGAGGCTAATTTATGGTTGATACCTTATTATTGTTATTTTATCTCATCACTAGTTAGAGGCAATTGTCTATGAGTAAGGTTAGGCATATAGCAAGCATTACCTGATATAAGGTAGGAAAACTAACAGCAGTGGGTTTTGCGAAAGTGTTATTAATATAATAGCTATTTATTAATCTATTTAGCCAATTGTACCCTTTTTCATATGTATTATGCCTCATATATCTATTGTAATTGTGTATGTTCTTTCTTGCTTTAGTACTTATTGATTTATCATCCCTCTATATACTCATGTTGCTTTTTTGTTAGTAGCTTACTAGGTCATTCAAACTTTGTGTTGTTTTCTTCTATTCTTTACCCCAAATAAGAAAACGTGATGAAGGCAGACTAGACCACCCAACATGAGAAGTAATAGACCTAATAATTGCATAGAGGTACAGATTGTGGACTACTTAGTTATTGATGTAGATATGATAGGTAGGTTTTTAAAATGTTAGGTGTAATCTATGATATTTTGGTATTGAGTTAAGCTATCAATGTTTGTTGCTTGTGGAAATTAAATATTATGGATTTTGAGATGGTTTACTTTTTTTCTTTTATATAGATAGTTTTGAGTAGCTCCTCAGCCAAGCAGGCACCTCTCGAGTAGGGGTGCTACAAAGGTGGTGTCAGAGCCTAATTTTAGCGATAACTTACGTAAATGTGGGAATGATTCTAGAGATAGAATATTTGAGTTTATTGAGATTAAGCTTGAATCAGGAATTAGATAGGATGTGAATGCTAGAGTTAAGAAAACATTGTGGTATGTCAAAAAATGATCCTTGGAACATGGAATTAATAGATAAGGGGAGATTAAGTTTGACCTTGGAATTTAAATAGGATATGAATTTTGGGATAATACATGATGTTGATAGAGTGAAAGGTTGTGATTAGGGTAGCCAACCTATGCATGGCCATTACTCTTGAGGTATCAGGCATATGACTTTTAATGATTTGAAGTATAATACTTGGGGAGATAGGTACACACTAACGCATATTAGGAATGTAATTTGATGAAAAGATTAACATTTTACATAGAGCTAAATTTGACCATCGAAATGATGTTTAGGTAAGAGATGCTTGACATGTATATAGGTGTAACTCAAATGGTGTGATAATTTAAAGGAATTAGTGCATTAACAGTAATAGAATGGGTTGACATAACTATAAGATAACAACTAGTAGAGAAGAGAATTGACTATCTATAATAGATATCCATAGAACCTAAGGAAAAAGGTATGATGCTAGTCCTAAGAGGTGCAATTATGACTAGGATCCAAAATGAATGCATCAGATAAGGATAGAGGTTAATGAAATAGGAGTATCAAGGTAGAAGGAATGATATTAGTATGTTAGAAGAAATAGAGATTTTGATAATGTATAATTCATAAAGGAAAAAACATTGAGGACCTAAAGTTTCTCAATGAGGGATAGGGATCAATAATTGTATCATTCATAGAAATCAAGTATATACACCTTTAGCTAAAAAAGTGCAAATGATTCAAGAATTGTAACCTTACTTGCAAATGTGTATGGAAATTAGGTATGACTAATAGGTTGTTATTCTAAAATAAGTAATTAATATATACATATAACACGAGCAAATATTTGAGGAATGTGATTTTTAAAAATATAGGTGAAACCTTAATGAAATTACTCCTTATGATATTTAAATAACTAACAATTAAGATAAAAATAATAGGCTAGTAGAGAATGAGAAATCCTTACTAAACCCTGACAACAAAAGCTTAAGATCATAAGCTATACAGATTGAAATAATACTTAAAGCTTGAATGAATATATCCATAACAACTTGTTGTGGTATATTAATGTCGAACAAGATTGGATAAATAATTTTATTAATGATATATTAGACCCAATTGGCATATTACATCGCAAATCAAAAGAGTTAGTCAAATAGATTGAAAGTCCTAATAATCTTGAGGATAAGATTCATAAACACATACAACTAATAGAATTGCAAGTAAATCTCATGTGTGAATGAAGTTGTGTATATTATGTTGATTAGACCATTAGTCTTATCAAATGTTCTAGTATTATTAAGAACTAAACTAACTTATAAATGTATATAAGCTCGAGCACAAATGTAATTATATGCACCGATTTGAATTCAAGAAACTTTATCAGATGTTCAATTATCCTTCATTTTGCAACAACATAGCAACTTTAGTGCTATTTAGGAATGTTTTGGGTTGAATGGAATAGATTGCATTACACTAGGTTTGTCCTCCATAGTTCAAAATCTCAATGTGTGTGAAGATAATATCAACAGAAAATGTCAGCCATACCCAAACATAGATCAAATACATTACAACGTATAGTAGCCAATTGATCGACTCGAATTATTCAAATACCACAATGAGAACGCCATGGGTGGAAATGTTCGACACACGATAGATAATACTACCAACTCTCTCATGTCAACCTCATAAATGGAGCCTAAAGTAAGGTGGCAGAGGATAGGATTTTGGTTGTAACAAAATGATGCATATGTAGTTTTATTAACAAACGATGTTAGGCTTGTAACTTTATAGGTAACATAGAAAACCATAAGGAAATCACCTCCTGAGACTTTTTTGATTTCATTAAGATATTGATTGAAAAATGTGATGAACTCTCTAAGTATCAAGAAAAGATCATTTATCATTGATAAGGACTTGTGGATGACAGTAAGAACTGAATGAGCTTTTTTTAACATGGGATCTAGATATCTTGCTTCACAAAACTATTTAGCTTATGCTGAAAGTCTATAGCTACTTTTAGGTTCAGCTAACATAAGATAAGAATAGATATATTGGGAATTACCTCCTATTATGATAATGCCATGAATGAAATTAAGGCTAATCAATGCTTTTACAACGTTATAAGATGATGTATAAAGTGTCCTAATTTATTGGGTTAGTTTTTAGCGATTTTGTTAAGGATATATAATATATTCATAATTGAGAAAAGATATTTGTTGTAATCACGCTTGGAGTTGACAAATACTAATAGGAATATAGACAAGTGTTAGTATTAGTTGATCGAAGGATATAGTAAAAGGGTGGTCAACACTATGAGAAAACAATAAAGTGATCCTACTGAAGTTAAAGCTATAGTCGATCAGATAAAACTAGGGAATATATCAAAAATGTAACGCCCTTTAGGTTTAACTAAGTTAATGCCAATGGTGTATTCAAGGTTTTCTTATGGTAATAGATTTGTAGATTTATCCAGCTTAGAAAAGTGGTGATCTAAATTGATGAGTAAGAATATGAGGTAGTTTTGGAACTAAGGAAAAGAATTAGCTTATGTTAGTTACCTTTCTCCTTACAAAATGTTGATGCCCAACTAGAAAATTAGATATAGGAAAATGATTGCATGTGTATTAAAGAAATTAAGTTGTGGAAATAAGATTGCTCTATTTAGAATACAGAATTCATTGTCTTGGGTTGCCTGGTTATACTAGGGTCATCTTTTGTTAACCAATGGAACTTCTTAGAAAAGATATGGGCATAGTGCATCAAGTTAAGTAGCAACATTCAAATCAAAAGATTGAAGTAGACATGACCATTGTAAGAAATCCAAACCATGGGTTTTATGGCAAACTAATTCTTCCACAATACATAATGAGATATGCAACACTTAGTATTAGTATTAAGCAAGTAAGGAGACTCATGCAAGTGATCCCAAACAATAGAGGTTTTGGCTTCAACCTTAACAACAAAAATTACTAGGATTGGAGAAGAGAATAGGCTAAAAAAGATCGAATTAGGGAAGGATTGCTGAAGAATCACTCTAGAACTACTGAACATATGTGATTCCATTACAAGTTCTTCCAAATTTCAAAGAATAATTTAGGGACCAGATTCTTTTGAAGTGGGAGAGTGTAACATCCCAAAATTTTTTAAATTCATAATAAAATTAAAATAAGAGGAATTTAAGTCTCAAATTCAAAGAAAGACTTTTAAATTAAAGATCGAAATCATATTCAAATTGCTCATTAGATCAATTAAGGTATGAGCTTAAATATTGAAAGCCAAAGGATTGAATATTAATTAAATTTAGGACCCAATTGCCTCGAATAAAAAATATTAAGGGTCAATATGAGCAAGTTAAAAGTTTAAAGACTTCAAAATAATTAAATTTGGATCAAATTGCCCAAAAACAAAAATATTAGGGATTAATGTGTAAGAAATAAAAGTTGGAGGACTCATTTGAAACTTAGAGACCAAAGTTTGAGGTGATTGAAAGTTTTAGGGCTAATGTGAAGTTGGCCAAAAGTTTTGGGATCAATCTAAAAAAGCTGAAAATGCATTTATATATAAATTAAGGATGAATTTTTATTGAATTTTCAAAATATACCCCAAACACACCCCCAACCACAAATGGCAAAAAATCAACTGTGAAACCAAAAACCAATGCTCAAGATAGCCTTCTCTAGCAAAAAGGAGAAAAAAACATGTAAAAAAAAACCAAGAAACAATCAAGAAATTGGCCAAACAATGAGGCCGATGACGGACAACTAGTGAAGGTGGTAGTTTTGCTATTTTCGATGGCAAAAGGGGTTGGGCTTAGAGAGGTTTTTGCCGGAATCTCATGAGTGAGCTAACAGTGGCATCAATTTGGAGTTCTAATCAATGGTGGTGGAGGAATTGAGATGTTAGCATTGCACTTATGCAAAAGCAGGGTTGTGTGTTCGAATAGCCAATTAACGGCTCAAACAATAGGGTCTGTCAAAATCGATTGAGTGGTTCTCATAGGCTTGATGAGGAACATCTTTTGATCAAGCTAGCTTGCACCCTATTAGCAGCAGTGATATGACTAGGGATTCTTCTGCAATTGACAGGTGAGCTTATATTAGATTTCGTTGCTAGCTAAAGAACATATATATTTGTTATTATATCCTAGCTGCTTCATATTGAGATTCAATAGTTGCTATATGTTCACCTTATGCTATTCTTTGAATTGGGTTTCGAATTGGGTAGCCTGTCTCTATTGTATTGACATTCAATAGTTGTTGTGCGTTTATCTTATGTTATTCTTTGACTTGTGCTTTGGACTGGGCAATTTGTTTAAGCTATTCTGCTTACTTGTAATTATTGAGCTATTTTTAATCAAGCCTGATGTGAATTCTTATCTTATGTATAAACTAATAAATATATCATTCTAGATTGAACCTTTCTTTGTTAAAGATTTTCTTTCGCCTATGCCATAATGACCTTTGATTCTTAAGTCACCCATGACAGTTTATTTGGGCTTCCCTTTTTTTTTACCCTTGATTCTTAGGCCGTTATTATTTTAATTCCATGTCTATCATGGAAGGTTGAAATCTTGAACTGAATATTATGTTCACACAAGTTTTGAAAAAGTAAACTATTTGTGAGATTTTACTGCACATCGCCTCTTTACATTGATTGTGATTCCTAAATGATTATGATATATGTTGTTTTACCTGAAATTGACTATTGTGTTTGGAAAATTGAAAATGGATTTTGAAATGTATTTTCTATTGTTTCCATGACTACTACCTTGGTATAAACTCTATACTAACTTATTAATTGCTTGTTTATCAAGACGAGTTGATTTGCTCATTGTATTGGTGTCAGATTTTGCATTGCTATGAGCATGACATATTATTACTATGTATATCGACATTTGTGCCACTACAAACATGGTATATTATCATTGTGGATATTAGACATTTGCATTGTTGTGACATGGCGTCTTATTATTGTGTATATCCATATTTGCACTATGGATATTAGACCTTTCCACTGCTGCAGGCATGGCATACTATTACTATGTATCTCCACATTTGCACTACTACAAGCATGGAATATTATTTCTATGAATACATAGGCTTGTTGATACCTTTGTGGTAGGCCTTGGGATCAGTATCGAAAGATGTCTAGGCAAAATAGATTGACTGTGGTTGGTCTATAGCTGATACCTTATTATTGTTATCCTGCCTCGTAGCCAGTTAGAGGTAATTATTTATAAGCAAGATTAGGCATGTGGGTAGCCATGCTCGATATATGGTTATTTTACCGAGTTGATTACTCAGGTGCTTGGAGGGATAAGGATTTTCTGTGTTTTCAAAAATGGAGTGACAAGGTAGGAAAACCAACAACAATAGGTTTTGTGAAAGTGTTATTGATATAGTTGCTATTTATTAATTTGTCTAGCCTATTGTACCCCTTTACATGCATATTATGCCTTGTATATCTGCTGCATTATGTTTGCTCTTTGTTACTTCACTACTTATTGATTTATCATCCCTCTATATGCTCATGTTGTTTTTTTGTTAATAACTCACTAAGTTTTTTGGACCTACAGTTTTGTGTTGTTTCCTTCTATTCTTTACTCCAGATAAGGAGTGATGAAGGCAAACTAGACCACACAACATGAGAAGTAATAGACCTAATAAATATATAGAGGTATAGATTGTGGATTGTTAAGTTATTGATATATATATATGATAGGTAGCTTTTTAAAATGTTAAGTGTGATTTAAAATATTTCGGCATCAAATTGAGATGTCGATGTTTGTTGCTTGTGGAAATTGAATATTATGGGTTTTGCAATGGTTTATTATCTTTTATATAGGCAGTTTTGAGTGGCACCTCGACTGAGTGGGCACCTTCTGTGCCAAGCGCTACAAAAAGGCTACTAAAAAATTATTTTTAAATAACATGTTAGTATGCCATGAAAAATATATTGAATGACATGTAAATATTTTTTAAGTAACACGCTAATATGCCACTAAAAAAATGGTGATATGTTAAAATACCACAAAAAATTAGTTTAAGTGGCATACATGCCATAGAAAATGCAATATAGATATGGCATCCTAACATGCCACAACAACCTTTGTGGGACTTGAACCATTAATGTATCTAAATAATTTCCTTTAGACTTGGACTTATGGCAAATATAAATGCTAAATGACTTTGAAGCGCATTTATGTTGGCATTTTTAATCAACGTTGTTATTTAATTGCCCTTGTATTAATCAAATGTCACTAAATATTTTATTATAGTGACACGTTTTTGCAATTATAACCGTATTACTTTTTTATACTATTAGACTATAAAATTCCTTCGTGAGTGCCATTAAATTCATTTTGCCATTTTTTCAAAAGACACCATAAACAAATGAGTGACATTTCTTAAAAGGATTAGCAACACTAGTTTAATGCATTTGAAAATATTTTTGGAGGAATTTTTTTATCAATTATCACTATATATTTGTTATTTATTAAATAATTGTCACTAAATATTATACCATCTTGATATTTTTTACAATTATCATCATACCATGTGTCATTATACTATAAAACATCACTAAGTTTATATCACTAGATGCTTTTTTATTGCAATGACTTGATCGAATTTGAAGCAGATGCTCTCATATCAAATATTTGCATAGTCAATTCACAGTTAATGATTATTCTCTTTTTTCCATGAACAATGTATAGCTTTTGTTGCGTTTGTAATGAACTTGGCTATAGACTGATAGTTAATATATAATTTTTTTACTTGTTATTATCTTAAAAATTTACATTTACTATTAAAAAATTATAGTTATAATTTGTATTTATAGCTACAAAATTAATTTCATAATATTGTTTTTTATAACAATACTTTTGATATTGTCGACACAATATTGGAGGTTAATGTAAATTATCTTTTTCTATTAGTTAATACTTTGATATTGTGTATAATATTGTTTCTTTTGATTATATGCTTGTGTTATACTTAGATACCATAGTTTGACAACCATTTCGCCACACCTACTTATATATATATATATATATA